>JAOUZG010050212.1:4452059-4479102 GCA_026289955.1 Argiope argentata | reverse complement strand
AATGTAAATTAAAACGCTTAGTTTTTCACTAAAAAATATATCTTAGATGTTGCAATCAATACCACAAGAACAGTCTTTGCATATGTATAAGAAATACAATTGGGGATAAAATAATCCATCGTATTTTTTCATATAAAATTATTTCTGTATTTAAAAATGAGAATATTTAAAAATTGATAAATCTAATTCTGTATTCATATATAAATCTATCAAAAATGCTTCCGCATTTAATTAAATGCATTACTTAAAGTTTAATTGTCCTTAATTTTCTAAAATTAATTTGACTGCTCTGATAATTTAAACAGGTCATGGTGATGGGCTCGGGCATGGCCAGGGTTATGGACATGGGCATGGGCACGGACATGGACATGGAAACGGTCATGGTAAATATAAATTTCCCATATCTTGTGCTTTTAAAAGAATTATTTCTATTGTTTACAGAAATTTTGAATTTGCTTCGTAGTATTTAAATTATACATAACATGAAAAAGTCTATATTCTTTTGGGCCTTATTAAATATTATAAGCATGCAATAAAAATATATTTAATAGAAGTTGTGACTAGCCCTTTAGGAATAAATACTCACCTTATTTGCAAGAAATATAATTCTTTAAGCCTACTTGGACGAGAATCACGTGATTTATATTATACTTTCTATTCTGATTAAATATATTCTTGCATATTTCATATTCATATAGGGCATGGTCAAGGGGATGGGCATGGTGACGAACATGGACATGGTCACGGACACGGACATGCACAAGGTTAATTTAAATGAATATTGAATAGATTTCTCCCTTACAGATAATAATATTTTTCAAAAAAATTATAGAAGATAATTTTTGACTTCCAAACTTCCCAAAAATTATGTAATACATATCTATGTTTTCTTTTAAACACACAGGATACGGACATGGTCATGGACACGGTGTTGGAAATGGACATAGTTAGTATGCGAATTTTGCCATCTTGACAAAGATACAGTTATTCCTTCTAATCTTATGATGTTAAAATTATTAAGACATTAATGGTGACCAAAAAATGAATGCTGACCGAATAATAATACTTATGCAGACCGAAATTCACTGTGAACATATTTAACCTAGGACATGGTCATGGACATGGCCACGGACAAGGAAATGGACATGGGCATGGGCATGGTCAAGGTCATGGACATGACCCAGGACAAGGACATGGGAATGGGCATGGTGAAGGTTACGGGCATGGACAGGGACAAGGTAAATTGAAACGAATATTAAATTGTTTTCTCAATTTTAATTTTTTTTGTAAAATATATATCTATAGAAAATAATTTTTGACTTTTAAATTCCCGAAAATTTATTCACTATAAATCTATGTTTTCTTTTAAACACATAGGGCACGGACACGGTCATGGAAATGGTCAGTATTTGACTTTTGCTGTCTTGACAAAGATACAATCCTCTTAATCTTACATAGTTAAAAATTTTAATTCATTAATTGAAACCGAATAATATTTATAAGGAAAGCTGATCAAATAATAATGCTTATACTGACTGAAATTCACTTTGATCATATTTTATTATTCGCAATGGACATGATCAGGGGAATGGTCACGGTCATGGGCATGGTGAAGGTTTCATTTCAATTTACATGGACATGGTAAATTGAAATGAAAACTAAATTGATTTCTCAATTATATATATATATTTTGTAAAAACATATATAGAAAACATTTTTTGACTTTTAAATTCCTGAAAATGTATGCACTACATATCTATTTTTTCTTTTGAACACATAGGACATGGACATGGGCACGGTATCGGACATGGACATGGTTAGTAATCGACTTTTACCATCTTGACCATAATGCAATTATTCTTCCTAATCTTATGTAGTTAAAATTATTATGTCATTAATGTTAACCAAATAATGCTTATGAGGAATATTGATTGAATAATAATGCTTATGCTGACCGTAATTCACTTCGACCATATTTTATTATTCATATAGGACATGGTCAGGGTCACGGTCATGGACATGGACATGGCAACGGGAATGGAAATGGGCATGGTCACGGACACGGGCATGGACATGGACAAGGTAAATTGAATTGAATATTAAATCTATTTCTAAATTAAAACATTTTTTGTAAAAAATATATTTAATAAAATATTTTCTTGACTTTTAAATTCCCCAAAATTGATTCATTGCATATCTTTGTTTTCTTTTAAACACATAGGGCATGGTCATAGTCATGGGCACGGCGTTGGTCATGGACATGGTTAGTATTCGACTTCTACATCTTGACAAATATTCAATTATTCTTCCAAATATTAAGTAGTTAAAATTATTATGTCATTAAGCATCCTATGTAGCAATTCGTAGCTCATCGAATGCTTCTCAAATATATAAAGAAAAAGGATGATTCTATTATAATTTTCAATATATTTCAAGATTTCATATTTTGCCGCATTTATTTATGAAAATAATTTTCAATTAACCTTTATTTTCAAGTGTGAGGCAGATCTTATTCAACTAATTTGAATATATGGTGTAGATAAAAAGCTTAAAGTTAATTAATTACCAATAGCCCAAGTTATAAAAAAAATAAGAGATAGTGATATAGAATTGAATTAAATCTATTCTCATAGTTTAAAAATGTGTATTCATTATATATTATTACAATACGACCAAATTTTTGTTAATTATATCTTCGCGCTACATTATAATTTTTGAATATTTTTTCAATGAACGTAAATTAGTTAGTAAAATATAACTACTGTATTCATATAATGAAATCTATAATTAATAAACAAATTTTTGCTTTTGTTTAATGTAATTTAGGACAATATGTATTTCATATTTTTTTGAGAGAAATAATATTTGCAGTCTGTTTAATAGAATTTGTTTTTTACTTGTTATTTCACTATTCATTTAATTATAGTTTGCACAATTTAAAAATTAAACTTTCTTAATATTTTTATTTTTAATTTGAACAGTATTTGTGACGTGACATAAATAATATGCATATTTCTGAAATAAATTATATGTTTTATTTCAGGTCATGGTAAGGGGAATTTTTATGTTCATTGAAATAATGTATGATACATACACTTCTATACAAGAAAATGATGACGTATAATGAAATATAAAATAACACTTTGGTAACTTCAATAACTACTTCAAGAATACTTTACGCAAGAAAAAAAGGTTTTAGTATAACGTGGGAAAGAATAAAAGGAAAACTGATTTTAGATTAACTATGTTCCGGTGGAATTATTGCTATTTGTAAAATTAATTGTTTTTAAATACAAAGAGAATTTAATTTTTTTTAAAATCATGTGAGTAATTTATTACTATTTTAGTATAAATCAACAATTTGCTCTATGACGCACAATAGCATATAGTAAAACAAAAGCTTTATTGTTTAGTTTTTAATGACTTTTTTTTCATCTGTACTTAATTTAATGCTTTGACGGGCGATAAATTTCTCTTTTTTTTATAAAGCAAAAAAAAGATGTAATAGCTTGAAATTTTTAAGCTATTTTCGAGGTTATGTCCCAAGGAATATTTTTGACTATCAAGAAAATTAAATAAATTATTTTATAATACTGAATAAATCATATCTCATGAGTACCAAAACAGCAGTATATGTCTAGTATAAATTCAATAAAACTCAATAAACATTCTACTGAAAATTCTTATTTTAAAAATTACTACTTCGATGTTAATTGATACTAATATCAAGCACTAAGTTTGTAATTGGCAAATAAGGTCAAAAATATTTTGAAATTCGTTTTAGACATATAATTTACATTTTTGATGGTTTCAATGTTAAGGGCATGGTAAATTTAAAGTGTTTTATCATATTACACTGAAACTTTATAATTAAATTCATTAGAAAACGTTAAACATTACAGAAATATTTACATCATTTTTATAGAGCTTGATAATTTTGGACTATTTCACCTGAGAGATTTTTTAGCAAATTCCCTGAAATTTGCATACTATTCTGCTATTAAAAATTTATTACACAATATTACATAAGATTTGAAAAGCAGAAAATAGTTATACATTTTCTTAGTTGTATAATAATGAATCAAAGCTGGATTACATAATACCGGACATTTACAGGATTTTTAAGAATTATTCTAATGGCAAAATACATTCGATTTTTTTCATCAAAATTCAGTTCTAATTACGTTTTATGAACTTCTAATAAATTTTCTAACTCCAATTTTTTAATAATAGAATGAAAAGATCCAAAAATTTCAATGTAAATTTATCTTACATATAAATTATCATCTTCTACACAATTTCCTAATATTAGATATTTTTCCAATTCATAAGCAATTTTTTTCAATCAGAATTCTTGAAGGAAATTATTTCCTATCCTGATTTTTAGATTAAAGTGATAAATTCATGAAGTTTATCTTTATTGATATAAATTATTTAAATATAGGTCGTGGTCAAGGACACGGGCATGAGAATGGAAATGGACAAGGTCATAGACATGGGCATGGTAAATAAATTAAAGTACAATTATTTGAAGTCTAATTTATTTAATGTTTTTAGAAATTTTTATTATTAATATTTGTCAAATACTGCATTCCATATCTTGTTCCTAGATCAATTTCTCGCAATTTGGTAAAATTTAAAACTAATAAATTACTTTTTTTTTAATTTAAAAGAAATATCTAATTTAAACTTATTTATTTAAATATAATATATATGCATATATAAAAATATTTTTCATTCATCAATCCAACTAATATTCTTTCACATAGGTCATGGTCATGGTCACGGACATGGATATGGATATGTACAAGGTAAATGAATTAAAATTCTGTTGATTTAAATTAAAAGTTTTTAAAGATATACATTGAACTTGCATAAAAAATTGCATATGCTTGAACATTTTGTTATTGAATCATATTTGTGAAATATTATATTTCAAATAAGCTTATTAATTAATATCTCACATTTTATTAAAATTTAAAACTAATAGTTCCCTTATTTAAATATAAAAGATAAATTCAGTCCACTTAATATTTTTACTCATAGGTCATGGTCAAGGTAACGGAAATGAACATGGATACGGACATAGGCATGGGCATGAGTATGGTCATAATCAAGGACTTGGACATGGTAAATAAATCCAAATATTTTTTATAACAATTTTTTTAATATTTATTAGAAATTTAGTAAATTTTGTTAAATGATCGGGAAAATGGCGTTATAAAATTCTTTATTACACGTAACATTATCAACGGAATACGGATAATTTTTGAAATTTTTAAGTTACTAATTTAATTATTAATGTATGAATATTTTCTTTGCCGGCTTTCTGGCACAGAGATAGCTTGTCTTTCTCGTGCTCTGGGAGTCCCGAGTTCGAATCCCGGTTTGGGCAGGGTTGTTCTTCTGTGAACTATATGTGAGATGTGTGATTGTGCCCCCCTATAAAAAGGGACTGTACATGCCAATGTGGTGAGTGTGTAGCTAAACCGTACTCTTGGCCTTAGTTGGCGCTACTTCAAAAAACAAGAGACGCACCTTTCGGTTTAAATCAGCTGCTCTATCAGCGAGGGACTTATCCATAGGCAAGTGCCATAAGTAACAACAACATATTTTCTTTTTATTGCACACATATTTTTCTTTCCTATAAAACATGAATATGCGAATGGTCATAATAAGTTAATTCAATTCAAAATTTTACAGGAAAAATTTGATAAAATAAAAAAATCAACAAATTTTTAAATTCCACTTAACTAGCATAATCATTAAATTAAAGAATATATTTTAATCCATTTAACTCATCAAATGAGAATTACTTTATTACATTTGACAACTAACATCTTCCAAATGCATTTTATCTGTTTTCTAGATCGCGATTTTGCTCATGGTCATCGCTTAGGAAATGGTATCATCCCTCCTCATAATAGTTTTGGCTCAACCTACGAGAAGGCTCTTTCATTCGTCAAAAGTAATGAGCCTCTGCTTAATTTGGACGAGCAAGAATTGGATCATCTTGAAGGCATCGTAAAAGATTACTTTCGAAATGCCAACTTCCCTACTGGTCGATCCCCAGATACTCAGATCTCATTAAGATCTTTCACTGGATCTACTGAAGAGAAGCTCCCAAATCTCGCTTCAGCCACCAAATCTCTTTGAGTTAATATGATTGCTATTCTGGCATCGCCAGGTTATCAAATCTAATCATAATCTGTAAGTAGCTAATCAAGTATTCTGTTTGATAAATAATATATTTGGGAGAAATTTCTTTCAAAATTGTTCTTACTAATATAAAATAGAAAAGTATTAGTTAGAACATTCAAATATTTTTCTCCAAGTTAAAATTATTATTTTGTTTTGAGAAAATGAAATCTTCTATTGAAATATGAATCAACAAGTGATTTCAATAGTTATTTGTTGATTCTTGAAAATTTGACCTCTGCTCATTGCTGAAAGGCTTTTCTAAGTTCATATAATAACAAGCAGCCTAATTGCATGGAAACTTTATAATTAAAAAAATAAATTATAACTACGCCAATTTATTTGCAATATTTCTTGAAATAACATTTTTGTTGCTCGATTATAGGTTTGAATTTTTTTTAATCTAAAAAAAATTCTTAAATTATTTCTGTCTAATGTTGAAATTCTGGTCTTCAAATTCAGACATAATCATCAAGATTCATTTTACTTTTAATTTTTAATGAATTAAAATGCTATGCGCATTTGTAATGCTGATAAGATAGTCAACTGATATTCCAGTTGAATATATTTCTTTCTACTCAAGATACTTGATATTCGATTGCTGATAATTAAAAATTGAACGAAGGCTTAAAAATGTTTATAATCTGTTAAATTAACTATATTTTCACACACAATATTTAACAACGATAGTAATATGTTGAATTTATATATATATTATTATTTTCAGATTTCTTCCAAGAGGAAATATTTGTTAAAAGGAAGAAAGATGCAGGTCCGTAGCCATCATAGGTCACCCTAGTTGACCTATGATACACATACAGCAGACATATATCGGCAGCTACATATATCAGCAGATATATTTTCATATAAATGCATTGCTCATGCAAAGCACTGACAACTTTGAAGCCTCGCTTTAGTCTTTGAGGATATTCAATGTTGATCTTGAATGAAATAAAGTTTTATTTATTTTAATCATGCAAAAAAGGCTTGATTCTTTTCTTAAAACAATTTTTCGAAACATTGCCCTTTTTACCTTAAAACTATATATCTCTGCAGGGAACATGTGTAAATTATATCGTGAAAAATTTCAGTATTTTCAAACAAGGGCTTAAACAATATTATATAACAAAAATAATTTTTTAATGATAATTTGAGTATTGAAAATTCCTTATGCTTGTAATATAAAATAAAGGCAGAAGACATAATAATATCAGAAAAATAATGGTTTAATAGAAAAATATAACTCATTTATTTATCATTCAAAAAGGGAAATAAAGTCATTTCTTTCCTGTACAATAAATCAAATTTGTCAATGGATTATTTATTTCGGCAGATAAAAGAGTAAAATATGAAACATTTTCATTTCTGTAAAAAATTTTGTATACTAAGAATCCTGAGCATTTGAAACCCAAAAGCAAAAAATGCAAATTGTATAAGAATTTTAAAATAAAAAACTTTCCATTTTAAAACAGTCTAGAAAATTTTGTAAACAACCAATTAAATTTATTTTTATTTTCCTGGTTTAAATAGTTTTACATTATGGCAGTCTAACTCAACGAACTAATAAAATAACAATCTTTACTTTTCTTTTTAAAAAAGAGAAATAATGTATTGGGGGAAATGATCTGATTTATGGTTAGCCTTAGATATTACGTTTAATTAAATTTTATGAACAATAAATTTATAATACTTCTTGCAATATTGAAATGCACAAAAGTTGAAAACTATTAAACATTTGTCGGATAAGTTTTTTTGAATTATTATTTACATCAAATTTTAAAATTTAAGCATTGGTAAAAATGTACTCATAATAGATAATTTTCTGAATGAAGGCTTTATTTAAAGCTAAATTTCGGTATGCATCTCTAACTGCCAATTTATAAGGTGTTTTAAGTAACTAATTATTTTTAAAAATTTTATTTAATGAATAAAATTTTAAAATATAATATATAATGTACATTATATAAAAGTGCATGACCTTTATTTCTATTTCCCAAATTATCTTTATAAATAAATTTTTCATTTTTATGAGCTCATCCATGCCATATTTTTTTCTAATTATACGTTCTCACATGAATTAAACAAAAACATTTTTATAAAATAAAATGCCCTTTTTCTTCAAACTACAACCGATTAACTAGATATTTTGTTTCTATATTTTAATAGGATGAAATCATGCAAACAGGACGTTCATATCAGTTTGTGAATATCTACCCTCTTACCATCCTACAATCGATTTCGTTTTTTAAAAATTAATCATAAATGTGTGGTTTGAGGAATTGAAAAAGTTTTATACTGTAGAAATGAAAGAAATCTATTTTTCTTCATTTCTAGCCAAGATATGAATACGTGATTAATGATTAATGAAAAAAAATTTGATGAATATGTGATTAAATGTTTGTCAAAGAAAAAGTAATAACTAATTACAACTCTGTAATAACTACAATATATGGTCATTTCCTTAATGACAATAGTAAGATTTCCATATAATTCAAAATGCCGCACAATGTTTTGTCTTTCCTTCAGTATTGCGAAGATATCTTGAAAATATGGCTAGTATTATGTGCTCATTAATTTTGCTCGAATTCATAATTAAAAGAAATTACTTTTCCCATTTCATTGGCGTTATATGTGAATCGTATGTGAATTGCGATGATGGTGAATGAGGAATACAATATTTTCTTTCAAATATATAGTCCGTAATCGATGGATTTATTGAAGAATTAAGATAATCACTTATTCCCTTTCAATATGTTTGCAGATTTCCAAATTGCTTTCATATTTCATTGAATTTATTTCCAAGTCTTCCTGAAAACAGAATAAACTCGCATTATTATTTATTCTTAAATCTTCTATGAAAATCAAAACCTTAATCCCCTAGCCATAAATTAACAGCAAACGTTCACAGCTGATAGTGATCAGAAGTCTCGGATTAGCCTGAATGATCTCATTATTTTGACCTTTTTTTTTCCTTGATTTGACAAAAAAAAATTCTACAATCTGACAATTCAAATACATAAAAATATGAACAATATAGTAATTCAAATTAAAAAGGCGTGAATCTTTCTAATAACCTTATAGGAATTCCTGTTCTCTTGAATTGTATACTTGCTTCTTTTGCAATTTGGCTACATTCACAATATGAAAAGGCACATTAAAATGGACCGCCTTTCTAGAACAGAGGTAGTGCATCTTCCTCGTGTTCTGGGAGTTCCGGTTTGGGCATGGTTGTTCTCCTGTGAGATGTGTGACTGTGCCCACACTGTAAAAAGGAGCTGTGCAATCAAATGTAGTGTGTGTGTAGCTAAGTCGTACTCTTGGCCCTAGTTGGTGCTACTTCAAAAACAAGAGATGCTCCTTTCGGCTTAAATCTGCTGCTCTATCAGCGGGGGACTTGTCCATAAGGCAAGTACCATAAGTAATAGCAACATTAAATTTTCATGCCTAGAAAAAAAGAAAATATACTTCTAATCGAACCATTTGGTGCAAAGGTTCTATTGGTTTATTCCATAATTTTCCATGCATTTTAAATATATACTTTTAAAGATAGAAAGTACTTTTCAGTTGAGTTAGAGTTGAATTTTTCAGTTAACTTATAGTTTTTTAACTGTAAGATAATGAACTTATGAGCAATAATAGAATTTGTCATTAAAATTGGAAACATTGCAGATGAAACATATTGCAGATGAAATTTATTGTATCTCAATTTTCATATTTATTCATACCTTATAATAACTGATCATGTTTAACTGCACCGCACAGTTATTCCTAGTAATAAGACAACGCTATTGTCTTTTTATTGCGCTTTTCTTAATTTGATTTACTTCATGTTTGAAAGGATCCAATTTTTTATTTACCATTTTATTACGGCCGTTTTTTTATTTACCGTTTTTTACGACCGTTTTATTTATTTATTTCAGTGACAGAAACGTTTCGCTATTTTATAACTGAAATATTAATTTATTAATTAACCATAATTAAATTTTTAATTTAAAAAATGTATTTTTTGCAATTAAATTTTTAAAAAATAAATATATAGTAATTAACTAAGGATTAAATTAGAAACTTTTATAAAAGCATAGTAAAACATCGAGATAAAAAAAACTAATAATTTGATAGAATACAATACAATTACTATCATAAGTTTAAACTGCGAAGGACAAAATAGGCTTTTATAAAAGTAAATTTGTGGATATTCTTTGCGATTGACATGTCTATAAAAAAGACAATTTATTCAACAATGTCACATGTATGGTAGTTTTTCCTTCTCCCTGCTTGATTTTTCATAAATTATAATTTAAATATCTCCAATTAATTTCACACAAAGAATAGCTTTGTTTCTTGGTCATTATAAAATTACTCAACGAAACTTTTTTAATAAACTTGAAATTTTTATATACAGATGATCGCATAATCAGAATTTATAATAATGCAAGTTAGGTAATAAATATTAAATTAGGTTGTATGGCAACGAAAAATCATGGAAAAATTGATTCAGTAATACCACAAGACATTCGTGCGAAAACCCTTGCATATCTTGCAAAGGTTTCAGCTTCTCAATGCTCAATAAAAATGGTTTTTTTTTCGCATTCTTTATTTTTTCCTGATACTTACCAATTAGTTTCTCAAATAGAAATATCTATATATTATTAAAAAAATCGAAATACAATTAAACTAATGTGTGTATATTATAAAGACATATACTATCCAAGTTTGGAGATGCCCAAAATTTCATGTCTAAGAAAATTTTCGAGTTTAGAAAAAATATCGAAAGAGATTTTAAGGAGAAAAAGGAGTTATATATTTTGAACTTTTTAAAATACATTTATTCCGATAGTAATTTCTAAAAAAAAATTTTCCCAAAGAAACATTTTACATATAGATTTGTTAAATAATTAGTTTCAATAAAACCTGAAAATATTCCCAGCAACACACTTTTAAATATAGACGAATAATCTGTAATTATTCAGTTTTGAATGATATGACTTTCTTCTTTAAAGGAATTGTAATGCTATTGCTTTGCTGAATACCTGTAATTTGTGCCAATTTTAAAACTTATTGATAAAAAAAATTATTGCGAATAAAATTTAAAACATAGTGAATAATGCAAAAAAATCCCTATTCATTTCATTGTTTTTTCTACAAACTCCTTGTAAACTATATATCTGAAAAATCTGAACCTGCATACTAATGTATAACGAATTAATATGATTTTTTTTTGCATTTGGAACACTATAAGCCTATAAAGAAGAGCAGTTATTTTTATATTCTAAATTCAGGATACCACAAATATACATTTGGAAAGTTTCCAAAGAAATTAAGCCAATTCTCGCTTATCTTGGTTTATAGAAATAGTGGTATATTCAAGTAGAAAGCGCAAATCAGTAATGTTGAAAAGTGCAAATTTAAGGAGAAGTCTGGAAATGGAAATAATGATCATTAATTTATGCAGGCGAAAATGCTGCAATGTTCGATCATTTACGTTATCGTATAAACATTGCTGTAATACGATTTTTTTAAATCCAAATCTGTTTTTTCGATCAAATGTTGTGAATATTAACGAAAGGTCCTTTGGGGAATATTAATTACGACTTCAAGAAGTGAGCCCTCCTCCCACCCCCACTTCTATTTAAATGTTATCTTTATGAGAAAAACTATGTAGAGCAAAATACTCTAATGAGGAAACTATTATTATTGCGATACTTGTAGTACTAATTAACAAAAGGGAAATTTGTACCATATCTTTATTATATATACATAATTTATTATAAATCAATAAATAAAATAAAATTTAGTTATAATGATTAATATTATTTGAGAAACTTTAAATTTATTTTCAGATTTTTTAAAACTTCCAACGGCAGTTTAAAAAATTACTCAAATATAGTTTAATAAAGTGTTTAATATTAGTTATTATCCTTTTATTTGGTACAATTGTTCAGAACCAACGTATTTGCACTGATTCTTAAGGCAGTTCACTGAATTCAAATGCTTTACATGGATGGGTAATACGAGTACAAGCATGCCTTTTTATAAAAATTTCTATTTATTGATAATCAAAATACATTCTAAGAATTTATTAATGACTTAAATCATATCTAAGAATACATAAATATATAATTCACATCTTACTTATTTAGTATGAACAAATCGGAAGCCAGCGTCCTGACGAAGGGATAGCGCTGCTCCCAAGTGATCGGAACCCCCCAGGTTCGAGTCCCAATTCGGGCATGGTTGTCCTTATCTGCTCTGTTTGTGAGGTGTTTGAACGTTTCCCTTTGTAAAGTATGAGTCGTTTTGATGTCCCTCGTTGGTGCTTCAGAATAAACAAAAGACGCTCACTTGGCTTAAATCGTTGACAGCGGGATGATCAAGTGCCATACTTCACAACTCAAATATAAAAAATTAATACAGCTTTCCATAATTTGCCCAATTGAAAGGTTAATTAACCAGAACCATTATAGTGATATTTTGATTGTCAACACACAACATGATATCATTACTTTTTCTCCAATTTTGCGAATTCGAAGTCTAATTTACCATGACGCTATAAATTCTAACGTACGTTATAAAAATTCTTACTTTAGCAATCTTTTACTAAGTACAAGTTTTACAATTTATAGGTCATAAAAATATTTAAAACTCTTGAAAAAATATCACGGAGAACAAAGCCATTTGAATTTGAATTTCATCAAACATTTCTCTAAGATGCGAAACAATAAAAAAATTATACTAATTAGTATTAAAAAAACTATTCTATTAATGTCCGCGTCAATTGAATCACTCAGTCAATTTAGTGAAATTACAGATCTTGAGTTAAATGCTTCTGTGATTAATGTAGTTGCCCCCGTTTTAAGGGAATTTCTTAAGTGGAGAAGGAATTTCCTTTAACCGAATAGTGAATGATAATTATTAAATGACTAAATTCCGCATTGTGACATTTTTATTACCACTTTTATTACAAACAATTATTCTAGATTTTTACCATTTTTCCCGGAAATAAGATTTTGTCCTTCTATGATTTTTGGAAAAAAAGACATGTTGTTTAATTTGAGGGAATACTTTTTTTTCATGCTCAGTTTAATAAAACAAAATAATCACTTTTGTTTTATAAACTATATAAATATGAACTGTATAAAAACTTTATAAAAGTATATAATTATATAAAATATATAACTATATGAAAATGAACTTTTAGTTAGATACATTTAGAATATGATTTTCATCTGAAACATCTTTACAAAATCTGAACCTATAATTCAAGTTGAGACTTGATATTTAAAAGAGTTGATAAAGTTAATGAAATGATTCATTTCATTGTTTGAAAAAGTTCATTTTTTTGTCTTGAACATTTTTATTGATTTTCATTCAAACAGTTCAGACCATCCAACCATATTTGAATTTTTCTGATGACAGAATTAAATGTGGCTCTAATATATGGCCAAATTTTTGAATATTAGCCGATTTGTTACTTTTTTTTTCTGTCAGCAATTCACTTTTAGAAAATATTTCTCAAATCATAAAATATCAGTTGCAACTCAGTCTTTTATCCGAATATCGGACAATATTGTGAAAACAATGTAACAAAATTTAGTGCTATTAAGGCTCAGATTATAGCAGTTTGGTCATCAGTGATTTTTGAAAATTAGCTGAGTTATTTTATTTTCATTGAGAATATTTCTCAAATCATAAAATATCAGCTACCACTTAGGTTCATATATGAGCATCTGACAAATCTTGAAGATATTTAAAAATAATATAGGAAGTTCTGTCTTATTATCCCTTTGCACTCCGACAAATAATTAGATGCAAAATTATTCACCTAATACAAAGGTTTATTTATTGCTATGAAGATATACATAATTCTTTTAAGTCGAATTTTTTTAAAAATTAATCTGCCTCTCTTAACCATAATGTAGGCGTTTTTGACAATTAAATTTGAAAAATAAATAAATAAAACGTCAAAATGATGCACAGTCTTGAATGGCGAGTCAGAGGCACCATCGGAGTGCAAAGGGTTAAAACTCAGATTATCGTATTTGGTTTCAAACCATTCGATGATCCAACTACTTTTTGCAGAAAGTTTCTTACCATGAAAGTATTTCATAGTTCCTTTCGTGTACCAGGTGGAAAAAAATTCGAATATATTACTAGGTGTTTATTGTATTATTCTCTTCGAATTTTACTCAATTTTCGTTCAAATGATCAATCACTCAAATGATCATTCGAAACAACGCAACATGTATTGAATATTGATCATTCTTAAGGTAGTAGCCACTATCATTATTTATCAAATAAGCAGTTGTGCTGCTTTTTCAAATGATTGATGTGCAATAAGTATGACGATGTATCCAACTGACGATTGTGGCCAAAGCTTGCTTTCGGAATATGCACTTGGAATATTTGGTTTTCGTTGTGCCTTACTCTAAATTGTTTTAATATTTTATGAATTTCTCTGAATGTTGGTATGCATATCGAATGTTTTATTTTCATCTTGCATCGTATTTTTTATGTTTTAACATGTATATTTTCAAAAAAGTCAAGCACCATCTATCATTTTTTGACCCGTAAGAGTAAATTAAATAATTTGAATCGAATAAAAGATCAAATACATTTAGAGCCTCTTGGAAAAATTATCATTGGGATTCTTTTTTCAATTAAGTCCTATTTTAAGAGGAATACGATTTGTCATGTCTTCATAAATTGAACAGGATTTGATGCGGATTATATATATAAAAACAATTCAAGAAAAGTTTTGAATCTTGTATTGTTTATCTTCTTTTAGGTTTAAAATGCCAGCGTCCTGGTGCAGAGATAGTACATCTTCCTCTTGATCTGGGCGCCCTGGTTCGAGTACCGGTTAGGGCATGGTTGTTCTTCTGTGTTCTAACTGTTAGGCGTGTGAATATGTCCTCCTGTAAAAAGGGTCTCCTGTAATTAGTGTGTAGCTAAAGTCGTACTCTTGACCCTAATTGGCGCTACTTGAAACAAGAGACGGTTATTTCGGCTTACATCCGTTGATGGATCAGCAAACTTGTCCATGGCAAGTGCCATTAGTAACAACAACAGATTTAAAATTGTTGTAAAAATATTACAAGAACATCCATTACTATTCATAAATACTGCACATTCTTCCGTAGCAGTTGGACAGATATTTTTAGAATATGCTTAACTCAAAACATTCAATAAGGCAACTATTATTATATGTTATTTATTTTGGAGTTCGCATAATCTTTATTGTGAGTAAATAATATTGCTAAAAATTATGATTTATAAAACAATTAAATAATATTTAAACGAAGAACTAAACAAAAATTAATGATTCCAAGACTGATTTTATATTTTCAAGAAGTATTTGATACTTCTGATGCGTAAAATATACAAATAAGAGACCAAATTACATAAGATTACCGCGCTTATTTTTACAATGTTAAATATTTTCTTTAATATGTTGTTAAAAATAGTATAATCAATTATTACAACTTATTACATCAGTCAAATTATATCGCATTAACTCCTGAAAACTCAAAATAAATTTTTTAGGCATTGCTTTTAGAAAAAGCCAAAAATCATTTGGAAAAAGAATAAAATAAATAATAACTTCAGACAATTTTATGTCATTAATTACTAAAAATCAGAGAGAAAACTTGATTAAAATAATCAAATCTATTGCTCATACTTCCGAAGACCATTTTATTTGTTAATCCTAAACTTGTTTGCTCATTCTTCTGAAAAACAGTTTATTTTAATGTTGAAACTGAATTAGGCTTTGAATAAAGTACCAAAAATTAATGAATTTCTCAAAAAACAATCCAGTCTGCTTCACAACTAATGTTTAGTCTTCTATTTACTTACCATACACTAATTTTATGTTTAAAGTTTTAAAAAAATATGCATTATATGATAAACCTACTAGGAATAGGAAAAAAATATTGTTTTAAAATTTTCGGGTATAATTCACTAAACTAATTTTTAACTAGTATTAACACTGAAGAACAATAATTAAAACTAAGTGCTCCATAGTTTTGGAAAAAATAAAATCCAAACTTCTCAAAAAAGGGATAATTTTAACTAATATAATATTGGGAAAAAAGGTTTTTGTAAGTTATCAAGAAAAGCTGAAATAAAATACACCATTCTCTAAAATGTTTCATTCAAAAATACACAGTGAATCAGATAGCAATTACTCAAACAATTTACAAAAATAATTGAATTTATTATTAAAATGTTTGTTTCTTCAATTAAATAAAGAGTTTCTATCTAAATATTTTTGAATACATTTTATGGTTCGCTATAAGAATAGGAAAGAGAAAACTATTTTAAAATTCTTTAGTAAAATTCAATTAATTAACTTTTAAGTGGTATCAATACTGATACACAATAATTAAAACTAAATCTTCTATAATTTTCGAAAAAATAAAACTCAAACTTCTCAAAAATAGGGATAATGTTAAATAATATATTATTGGAAAAAAAATTGAAAGCTATCAAGAAAAGCTGAAATAAATCACTAAATCATTCACTAAAATATTTCAGTCAAAAAATGAACAGCGAATCAGGTAACAATTACTCAAACAATTTATAAAAATAGTTGAGTTTATTATTAAAATGTTTGTGTCTTCACTTAAATGAAGCATCCCATTCTAAACCTTTTTGAATACATTTTATGATACCGTTATAAGAATAGGAAAGAAAAAAAAACTACTTAAACATTATTTAGTAAAATTTAATTAATTAATTTTAAACTGGTATCAACACTGAGACATAATAATTAAAACTAAAAATTCACCAGTTTTCGAAAAAAATGAAATTCAAACTTCTCATAAAATAATATTAAAAAAGATATTACCGGAAGAATTTTTTTTGAAAATTATCAATAAAAGTCGAAACATAAAACATAATTCGCTAAAATATTTTTTTTAAATATACACAGGGATTCAGGTAAAAATTGCTTAACAAATTTCCAAAAATATTCGAGTTTATTATTAAAATGTTTGTGTGTTCAATTAAATGAAGAGTCGCGTTCTAAACATTTTTGAATAAATTTAAATGACATCTTTATAGGAATAGGAAAGAGAATTTTATTTTAGAACTTTTAGTAAAATTTAATTAATTGATTTTTAACTGGTATCAACACCTAGACACAATAATTAAAACTAAAAGAACCGTAGTTTTCGAAAAAATAAAATCTAAGCTTCTCAAAAACGGTATAATATTAAACAATAAAATTGAACAAACAATTGAACATTATCAATAAAAGTCGAAAGATAAAACATCATTCACTGAAATATTTAAAAAAAATACTCAGTCAATCAGGTAGCAATTGCTTAACAAATTTTTTAAAAAAAATGCGAATTTATTATTAAAATGTTTGTTCCTTCAACTGAAGGAAGCGTCCCATTCTAAACATGTTTGAAGAAAGACAAGAAAAGGAACCATGCATCAACCACATTACAAGATGATCACCTTAATCACATTATTAACCCTTTTTGCGGAAAGAGGACGGTAATTCGATTAAAATGTCTTAAGTTACAGGCACCAGTTACGCAGGAATTCAAAAATAAGAGCAAACAAGCTTGTCCAATGAGGTGTTGAGGAGGAAGGGCTTGACTCCCTTCGGCTCCATTTACCACATCCACGGGTATAAAAGGGGAGAGCACTGCTTCAGAAAGCATGTCGAACACTTCAACTCATTTCAAAGATGAAGTTCGTGGTAAGTATACCAATCTGAAGCACTTGGATTATATACTGTATTGGATTATCTGAATTTTCAATGGATATTTTAACATGCAGCTCTTGTAGGATAAGTATGACTTTCCTTCTTGACTTTCCAAAAGTCTTTGGGGCATTACCATACGCATTGCATAAAATATTATTACTCTATCATAGTTGTAAAATATAAGAAAATATTTTTTTCTTGTTTTTAAATCTTAACAAACTACTTTGAAATCCTTTCCCACAAAAATGAGTCTAATATTTCCACTTTCAACCGAAGTACTTTTAGCTATAGAAAAAAATCATATATTTTTTTTCTATTTTCAAGAAACTCGAATTATGGAGTTTTCAAACTTGAGTTTAGAAATATTAGCTTAAAAAAGTCTTCAGAAATAGTTGTCTTAGAAAACTGAAATGTAAATTATTAAATTATTAAAGATTAACTTTTTGCAGAAAATATGCATGTCTAACTACGGTTTTATCCATTCTATGGCATAGAATCCAATTTTGTAGAATTTCATGCTTTTTAAACTCACTACTACAAACTGTTGTTAATTCGATTGTCTTATTAAAAGGCCTCATTTTTTTTGTAAATAAAAAAATTCAACACATTTTTAAGTGGTTATGAAATGTTACTTCATATTTTCTGACTTTCACAACTTTCTGGCAAAGCAAATTCAGCTATTGAAAAAATTTCTTTCTTTTTTTCCAATATACTCAAATTATGAAATTTTTCAAACTTTAATTCAGGAATATTAATTTTTTTAAAAAATTCTTCAGAAATAGATGTTCTAAAAAAGAAGAGTGCATATTAACTGTTTCATGAAACATACGTTTCTAAAACTGATTTATCGCTTCTATGGCAAAATATCCAATTTTGTTTAATTTTTTGCCTTTTAAATTTATTATAGATTGTTATTAATTCAATATTTCTTTTAAATATCTTTCATTGTCTTTATATGATGAGATTTAATTTTTTTTCTCGATATTTTAAAGTGTGTTTATGAAATGCTGCATCATATGTTCTAAAAACAAAATTGATAATTCATAACAGATAGTGAATTTTTGGGATTAATATTCTATATTATTTAAATTTTTATTTTAAATTGCTTTTAACAATTACTAGATTCAAAAATATAATTTTACACTAACTAAAATATGAAACCTTCTTTTAAATAAGAAAGTGTTAAGTAAATAAAATGCTAAACAAATATATAAATACTTTAAAATCTCTTATTTGCTCTGAAAAAAATTCGAATCATGATTTTTCTTCCTGTTTTTAATGAAAAAAAAATCATACTTAATAAAATAAAGAATTATTTTCTTCTTACCAAATAGAAGTTTAGCTAGAGAATTTTTTAAAAACATCTTTGACTGTTGTCAAACAGAGAGCAAACGGAGAATTCATGATTTCAGTATCAAATAAATACTTTATTCAGCTTTAAAATACAAAAAAAAAAAAAAACCTCGAAAAACGTTTTTCAAATATTGATTTTCCTTCTATTTCCTACAGCTAAAATTCAAGAGAAAACGTTTTGATTTCTTACAAAAAATGACTTCGACTTTTCAGCAATGCAATAAAATTGATAAAAATGATTGATCTAGTAAGGAAACAAAGATATACACCAAAATCCAAGAGAAGGAAAGTGATTTGACTGAAATCCTTTCTTCCGCTCTAGTGACTTCCCAAACCAAGTCAAGTGGAACCGTTTTGAAAATGACAGTGATTATCTACAAAGACGTAATTTGTCAAATCGGCTTAAAGTGATTAAATAACATTCGAAAACTGTTGTTTATTATTTTTGTCCGATATTTATAATGTTTTCCGCAAAAAAGGAAGTCAAAGAGATAATCTCTACCATCTCTGACAAGTGGTATGTGAACGAGATGGAACTACCATTTAGACATACTGTGAACTTCTTAAAGTTTAAATGAAAATAAATTTGGGTTATTGGGTTTGTAGTAGCGTAGCGGAAAATCTAGAATGGCTATTATTTTTTTAAAGAAGGCATTTAATTAACAATTAGGAATTTTATTTCTTTTGTACTGCAACAATAAAATTACGTTTATTAGTAAGTATATAATCCTTCTGATTTTTTTAAATCGACTTTTCAAAGAGTTTTTTATTAAAAAATAAATTGGAAAAATATATGGCTTTTGTTGATTTTTTTCGCTAAGAATTATTTTAATACAACGAAACTCCTATTCTAAAACTAACAATATAAAATCGCATTTATTTATTATAAGAATATTTTCTGTTAAATTTTTCATTAATCAAAATTCAAAACTTATTTCGTTAAATTTCCAAATTTTTGTTTTAATTAAATTTTAAAATATGTTAAATGATGATAAATATATTTTTATCATCATTTATAAATTAAATCAATAATGCCCTATGTTATATTACAGATGATAGGAAATAGTAATTAAATGAACTGTATTTAGATGCAACAAACAATGTTATAATAGCATTTAACGTTTTATAAATAATGTTTAGTTAAAAATAGGAATTATCAAAATTACCTTCATATTTAAAATCTTCTCTTTTTCGTCTATAATCAAATTTATATATATAATTCATATACTTCTTTCATTGGACAAATGACATCTCACTGTTTCTCAATGTCTACATTTTGCATATAATGCATAATCTTTTGTTTATAAAAGCTTAGAACATTGTTGCGTCACGATCAAACTCCGTGAGAGGTAAGTTTCTTTTTTAGGAAGTGGCAACAAGAAGTGAGAGAGATTTTTGTAAATATGGCGAAGGAGAGGCGTTGAATGTTTTTGTGCTGTGCTGTTTTGGTTTAAATATATGTTATTGTTTGTTTCTTCTGCGTTGTCATCAATCAACAAAACTGCCTACATTTATTTTCTAAGTCAATCCTAATAGGAACTACAAACATTTTATTGAGTAGAATTTGAAACAAGCAATTATTTAAGATACCATTCTCAAATACTATTTTATCATGAGAATTTATTATAATTATAATTTAAAGCAAAGACAGCATGGATTACTTTTTAATTTACTGTTATATTACTAATAACTTTACCTGTTTTTTTAGGTATTAATACTAAATATTTAATAGTTTAATATTTCATTAGTATGTTTTTAGTATTAATATTTACTTTCAGGAATTAAATAAAATTTTGAGAAACGTGATGTTGCAATAATATATCTTTCTAGCTAAACTGCACTAAACTTACTAAATAAAAGAATTAGTATTATTTTATAATAGCATTGTATATGAGAATGTAGATCCCAAATATACAAATAAAAAAACTCGATTGTTTTATTTGAACTATGATTATAAGATCACGTGGTCTTTAAGTAAATAAATTAGGAGTTTCATGCATACAGTTTATGACGTAAAAATAAAGTTTCTTTATTATCGTTATATTAAATCAGGTTTAAAGTTTTATAATAAATTTGGCTTTAATAGCATCTGTTAAAATGAAATTATATAGAAGTTAATTCAGATAATTGCTTTTAGAAGTTTTAAAATCTTTAGATGTTTATTTTGTAAAGTTTGGCTTAACTTTTTGCAATCAAATTATTAAATTGACAAGATACATTTATTACATTTTTCTTGTCTTGCAAACATTTAAATAAATATATTTATAAACTGAATCCTTCATATCTTTTCAAAAAATTCCAGGTACTTCATCTTTCCCTCCTCGTTGCCTGTGCATACGGAGCGCTTCCGAAGCTTGAAGAGATAAAATTAGCTGCAAAGGCAGCTGAAGCCAGATCCCTGGAAGAACTTAAAGATTTCCCAGTAGCAAAAAGCGATGAAATCCTCGGATTTGGTTGTGGTGAGTAGAGAATACAGTTTATCATATATATTGATCTTATATCCAAATAAAGAATGATCTAGAAACGAATGACATTTATATAAGCTTTTATATTGAATTGAGCATTAAAAAATATTGATAGACTCAAAAAAACATTGCCTTGATCTGTCTGGATATCAGATACCAAAAATGATTTTTACCAGATACTAAAAAATAGTTATTATAGAACTGGTTTTCTTAAATAAAAATTAGTTTCTTAACTAAATAAATTTTCTTAAAATATGATAGATCTGGATTTCTTGTATAATTGCGGATAGTTTGCTATATATTGATCTTAGTTCTAATGCAAGAGTGATTTAGAAACGAATGGCCTTATATAAAATTTCATATTGGAATGAACATTCAGGAATTTTGATAAACTCAAGAAAATATTGCCTTTATCTGAATGGATATCAGGTACCAAAAATGATTTTTACCAAATGCTAAATGTTTTATTAAAAAATAATAGATCTGGATTTCTTGTATCCTAGTACATAATTTGCTATATATTGATCTTAGCTCCAATAGAAAAACAATCTAGATATGAAAGTTGCCATATAAGCTTTTATAATGGAATGGGTATTCAGAAATATGCATAACCCTAGGCAAATACAGTTTTTTTTTTTTTTAAAAATTCTGAAATGATTGGATATCAGGTACAAGAAATGATTTTTACCAAATCTGCTATATAATGATTTTAGCTCCGATACTACAGTGATCTAGAAACGAATGTCATTATATAAGTTTTCATAATGGAATGAACAATCAAAAATTTTAATCAAGATAAGAAAGTATTGCCTTCTTTATAATATTGATCTGACTGGATATCAGATACAAAAATAATTTTCATCAAAGTGTAATATATCTGAGTTAAACAGTAGTTTAAATTAAGTTTTATCTCATTTCGCTGTTTCTTTTCTTGATTATATAGAGAGAAAAAAGTAGATGATGCAATTAAAACTGGACAGAAGAAATAGAAACATGTGATTGTAATGATAAGTCAAACAATTAACTGATTTTACAAGGAATATTTGAATTCAAGATAGTTCTTTTTTTTATCGAACGAAACACAAATATCGAACGAAACCTTTCTTTGAATGTTCTCCTTTAATTACCTAACACCCATTTAAATAATATCAGATGGACGTCCTGATTCGTAAGATGTTACTACTGACCAGCACCACTGTCGACAAGAGACGAGGAGCGATTAAGACAGTTTTTTAAAAAAAGTTTTAAAGAGCATGACGAATTGCAACTTAATGATACGAACTATTATTTTTTTTGTATATTTTTATTTTCATTTAATATCCTAACTCCAAATCTATAAAATATCAATATTTATATTTTAATAACCCTGATTAATGTCAACTGCCATTTCCCCACATGAAGCTAGAACTAATTTCTGCTTCATAGGTGGGGGGCTTCGGGTTGCTTGATTACTAGAAATTATGCCTTTCTTTTGGACATTAACAGATTTGTTTTAATAAATGTATGCAAAAATAACTTGTTGGAATTAATTTTTTAATGTCTTTAGGCTTTATTTCTTTGACTTATAATTGAATAAAAACAGAGAGAGAACATATATCCCCCCCTACATTTTCATTTCCACTCCTTTTGGTTAAACAATCACATTTTTCTATTGTGAGCTTTTTAAATAATGTTGATGTCTTTTTTAAAATTTTCTTGTTATTAAATATTATAATTATAATAATCTTGTTATTAAAAAGATTTAAATATTGCTTATAGATTGGAATGACAATTGTTGAATGAAATGGCTAAGGAATAATTTAACACATTTTTTTCATAAAATATTTTAAATGTTAGCATTTAAGTACAAAATTATTACAATCAATATTATAATTGCAAATATTTCAAACATATTAATTATTTTGTTAACATTAAATCAAATGTAATTAATTTATATAAAATTTAATTTTTTACATGAATTGTGACTGGAATCCAATTTTATTATATGTATTCTAATTTGCACTTGAGAAAAATAATTAAAAATTATTATAAGCAATTTAAATGTAATGGAAAAAAGATTGTGCAATCAATATGAATCGAAATGTTAAGAAACATTTTGGAAATGGAGAAGGATATGCCCATGAAAACTACTGTAGGAAGTGCAAAAGAATATAAAATGCAAGCATATAAATATTAAAGTTTTTTCTATTCCAAATTAAAAATATAATTTGGAATAAAATAAATAAATAATTAGTTTTTAAATAATTTTCTCATTAAATAATTCGTACAATTGGTGAAACTTCTGTGCTACTATTAATACTATCATTAAGTTTTTTTTTTCAAAGCACCACTAATATATATCAAATAATCTTGTAGATAGTTTTAAGCTTTGTGAATTCATCAGTTTTTTTTTTTTTTTTTTTTTTTTTTTTTTTTTGCAATATACGATGTAATATTATAACCCAGAAAAAAGCTGAATAATAGGAAGATGGTTTTATACTTTATAATCATGTGAGAAAATGTTGTTGTTTTCGTTAGGGATTTTTGAATTTTTGAAAACAACGAATTATTGAAACTCAAAGTCGCGTAGGAAATAGGCAATTCATAAAAAATATATGGCAGTATTCATTAACATCTTTTAATTGAATATAATTTTTGTATGCTTTTACCACTATTGCATTATTATTATATATGCATTCTTGAAAGCAGGTGCGTTTTTAAAAGGTTGACTTACTTTTACCAGTATTGCCTTATTATTACGTGTGTATCTTTGGCAGCAATTTGTCAGTTTTTAAAAGGTTGACGTAGAACTTTGATATAATAGTTGTTATTTCATCTCAATATCGGTAAAGCTTCAAAAGTTTGTTTGCCAGCTAGAAAAATGAAAAGTTAAGTTATTATTATTATTATTATTGTATAGAGAGAGAGAGAGAAAGAAGGAGGGAGGATAGACATCGATAGAGGAGTCCCGTTATTGTTTTAAATCGGTTTAAACTGGTTAATGACTTCAATTAATTAAGACAAATATTGACTTTAAAAAGTTATTTTTTCGCATAACTTGAAATTTGCATTCGTAGGTTTCTTTATCTTTTTCTTTCTTTTTTATCTTTGCTCTTAAATAGATTATATAAAAATTTAATGGCAACTTGTTGGCATGAGATAGGTTCGATGTTAGAGGTTTCCCTGTTGA
The DNA here is from genome assembly GCA_026289955.1 of Argiope argentata. Classification (NCBI taxonomy): domain Eukaryota; kingdom Metazoa; phylum Arthropoda; class Arachnida; order Araneae; family Araneidae; genus Argiope; species Argiope argentata. The sequence continues at coordinate 4,454,198 of JAOUZG010050212.1, read as the reverse complement.
CTTTCAATCAAATCACAAATGAGGACCTATTTCCTATTAATATCTTCTGAAAAAGAAATCTCACTCTATATTGAAGCTATATAAGATACCTTTTTCAAGTGATACTTCAACGTATAACTCCGATGAAAGCGAAAATAATTCACATATCTTCTTTTGATAATCTCAAATGATAGGGAGAACTTATCTTTTCCACTTCCGGTTTGAATAGTTATTTTGAAATTTCATCTATCTGCAACCATAACTCTAAGCATTATTCAAAAATATATATACATATATATTATCGTAAGTACTTCATTGCTACTTACTTTTAATTCTGCATAAACTGAATATTTGGAAATATACAACAATGTGAAGGGATTGCCATAATGTTTTGTAAGTCAAAATAGACTATATTTGACATATGATGCACACTGTTAATTTTTTTGCTTTTTTATCGGATAATACACAGAAGTAATCATTTTATTTTTTAAGTAGGAAAATTAAGGTATTTAATTAATAGTTATTATCATGGAGTGTCTTTAATACTTAATTATAACTTTATTATTGTTTTTCTAAGATATCATAAGTATTTTTTAATATATATATAATTTTTTTTTCAAAATCAGAGCCCGATATATTGCTATAAAAATGAATACTGGCTAATTATTTTTTATAATATAACTTCCATATTTCTCCCAAAGTGATGCAACGACAGAAAAAAAAGATGACTGATGTCAGTTCAGGGTATTTCAGAATTCTAGGGACATTTCTGATGTCAATTATTCTATACTCCAAAAATTCAGTTTTATCCAGACCACAAACTGGATAAAACTGCCAACTGTCAAAGCCAAAACTTTTGTTAGGGAAACGTAACTATAATTTTAGTGTTAAAAGAAAATACAACCAAATATTTTAGAGGGGAACGCTATTCTACCTCCTATTATTTTATTTATGAACTAAATGTTTAATAAAATGTTCCTTTTTAGAGGGTTTGAGCTGTGTTGGAAAAGACGTAGGACTTGGCTATGGACTCTCCAACGAAGGTCATGCCGATGGATTAAGTGATGTGTCAGGATTTGACCTTGGTGAAGGTTATGGCTTAAGTGGCAGAAGCCACGGACACGGATACGGCCACGGAGGTGGCGGTGGAGGAGGTGGATACGGTCACGGTGGAGGTCATGGTCACGGAGGTGGACATGGTACGTTCTTTAAAAATAATTTTTTAATATTTTCATAATTCAAAAATCATGGAAAAGAAAGAATCTTCTTATCATCTACTTCAAAAGCATACCTTTTATTTTAAATTTTGGAAAATAAACAAAGCATCAGTAATTTAATTTTTTAAAAGCTCATACTCTCGTAGGTAGGAGAGCATTAATCAGGAATGATATCCTACCATCTGAGCATTCATCATAAATGAATTCGTGATTTTTTTATAAAAATAAATGCATTTGAAAATTAATTTTAAATTCAAATTCATTTTAATTGAAGGATAATAAAAATAAAGAGATCTTTAATTAGTTTCTATTTACTGCAAATACTACTGCAGAAGATTCAATTCAAATCCTCAATTAAATAATTTAATTCTTTGACAATAAACAGAACATAAATATAAAATAATAAATGTCTTTCTTAAAACAGTAATGATAATATTACTACAAATTTAGAACTCAAATTCTAATATTTTCAAATAAACTCTAAAATATTAAACGAAAATTTATTTTACTTTACTATTCCAAAATTATTATGATAGCATTTTGTAAATTGTTGATCATTTTAATGTAGGTCACGGACATGGACATGGTCACGGTCATGGACATGGTCACGGCCACGGTCACGGCCACGGTCATGGTCATGGTCATGGTCATGGACATGGTAAGTAATTTTAAAATTTCTGTATATTACAAAATTATATATGAAAAAAACTTTCTTAAAAATTTGAATATTTAGATACGATATCGTTTAAAAATTTATATTAGGTCATGGACATGGCCACGGACATGGTCATGGTCACGGGCACGGTCATGGACATGGACATGGACACGGGCACGGTCATGGACATGGGCACGGGCACGGACACGGTCATGGACACGGACACGGGCACGGACATGGACATGGACATGGGCACGGTCATGGACACGGACACGGACATGGACATGG
>JAOUZG010050212.1:4420094-4452049 GCA_026289955.1 Argiope argentata | reverse complement strand
CATGGACATGGGCACGGTCATGGACACGGACACGGACATGGACATGGTAAGTAATTATTTTGTCTATATTTTTTATAATTTGAAAATTAATGTCATATATGATACTTTTATTCTTCTTTCATCTTTAATTCTTTAAGAATATAAAATTTCTTAGATTTAATTTGAAATCCGAAAAGATAAGTCATTTCTAATAATAGTTTGGAAAATAATATTAATTCATTTTTTATTCTGAATAAAGATATTTTAAAGGATCGCATATGCATTAAGTTTTATCTAATTTTCAAATGCAGATAAAGATGTAAATGATTATTCTAAGAAACTGCTTGTAATCACTCAGAATTTTTTTTAAAAAAAGATGAAGAACTGTAGTTTTTTTATATGGCTATTTTCTTTTTTAAATCTTTAGACAATAAATTTCAAACACCCATAATAAACTAATTATAATGCATTTTTTACAAAAAATAATGCTTGCTTATCATTTTAATTAACACTTCTTTTTTCCACAGGACATGGTCATGGGCACGGTGTTGGTCACGGTCACGGTCATGGTCACGGACATGGACACGGTCAGTGCTGTTAATTGTGATCAATGAATAAAACAAATTTTATTATTGCTAAAATACTAAAACTACTATGAACAATTACATAACAATAATGATTAAGATATAAAGAACAAGAAAACTGAATATTTAAAATAATATAAAGTTTTCACTATTCAAATATTTCACAATGAACGCTTTTATTTTTCTCGATGAAAGTAAATCTATGTAATAACCTTTTTGAAAACTTGTACCAATTTAACTAAAACTGCAGATATCTTACAAATATTCGGTCGAGTAACATATATTTGAAATTCCAGTTTAATAATCGCCAGAATATGCGAGATTCAAACTTTTCTGTTAATAAATAATAAATATTTATTTGTACCAGTAACATGTTATAGCGAATATTCATCATAATTTTTTATTCTTTATCTGGCACCTTATAAATTAAAATGTCTAAGTAAATAATGTAAAACTTCGTCTACTTAAATTAAGTTTTATTGATTTTGTCTTTTAGGACATGGACATGGTCACGGTCACGGTCATGGTCACGGACACGGACATGGTCATGGTCACGGACACGGACATGGACATGGTCATGGTCACGGACATGGACATGGTCACGGACATGGACATGGACATGGGCATGGACACGGACACGGGCATGGACACGGACATGGGCATGGACATGGGCACGGGCACGGACATGGACATGGACACGGACACGGACACGGGCATGGACATGGGCATGGACACGGACACGGACATGGGCATGGGCATGGTCACGGACACGGACATGGTAAGAATTAGATTCAAATATAAATAAAAAGGATAAAAAATGTATGCTGAAATATCTCTTTTTAAATGAACATGAATTTCAAAGATGAATTCATGGATTTTTTTATAAGGAATAAAATTAATTTTCAGTTAGAATCTTCTGCATATTATAAGTGAATATTTGAGACTCACTAACTCAAAGATTTGGAGTTGGACAGAATAATAAAAGAGCACTGAATATTATCTCAATTTAAAACTTTTCACTAGGACATGGACACGGGCACGGACATGGACATGGTCACGGACACGGACACGGACATGGTCACGGACACGGGCATGGACATGGTCACGGACACGGACATGGACATGGTCATGGTCACGGACATGGACATGGGCATGGTCACGGACATGGGCATGGGCACGGGCACGGTCATGGTCACGGACATGGACATGGTAAGTAAAAGTTGAATAAAAATTCGTAACTTGTTGTGTGTGTGTGTGTGTTTTGTACCTTTAGTGCATTCTGAAGATGTTCAATAATTTACAATTTTTTTCTTTACTGATAATAAAAGTATTAAATATCGATAAATGTGAATAAAATGTGAATAAATATTTTTTTCTAAATTGAATGAAAGCATTAATTGTGATATGAAATCAAAACAAAAAAGTGAAAAATTACTAATATTTTTATTTTTCCATCCATGCAGGTCACGGTCATGGGCATGGTGGAGGCCATGGTAAGTTGAATTTATATTTCATAGATCAGATCAAACTTATTTATTTAAACATTCTAATACATTTATTTCAATTATATCTTAAGTTTTTAAACATTACGATACTTTTTCTGATGACTTCTTTAGTAAACTTATTTTATTTCGTGATATGTTGTCAATTAACTAAGCACTGCTCATCAATTCAATAAAAAAGAAGAAGAATGCAAAATGGCGACCATTTTTTAATTGTTAGATTAAATATAATTTTTAAACGACTTATCATAAAATAAGGGTTTCACGTCTCCTCTTGTGAAAAATGATTTTTATGGGAGATATTTCTCAGCTTTATAAGACACAAAAAACACATTCATTTTATGACTTTATTATATTACTGGATATTATTTTTTCTACATTATTATTTAGCTGAAGATTATAATTAATAACTTTTTAATCAATTAGAAATTGACAAAGAAATAGTTTGTGAACGTTGATGATTCGAATGTTTTGTCTAGATAAATTTATTAATTGAAATTTTGAAAATCATGCTTGGGGGAAAAAATTGCTTCCGATAGAAGGCTTGTCTTTATAGATATATATAACTATTTCAATTTTATTACATTTATAATAATAATCTCTTGCAAGTCGTCCATTAGACAAATATTTTATTAATAAAAATTTTCTCCATTATTTATTATTTTTATTTAATGAACCACCGTGTCTTGGAAATTAAGCTTTTCTATTGAAATTAGTTAAAATATTTTATCTATTTATAATTACAAATAAAAAATGTAATAATATTTTTCAAAAATCCCAATCTTACACTATAATTGCCACAAATCTTTCAAAAAACCATAACTTTTATTAACAGTTTCTTATGAATTTTATTGTCATCAACATTTTTTTTCAACAATTAATATTCTCATATCAATCTATAATTTAAATTTTACTAATACTAATCGATGTGAATTCCAGGTCACGGTTTTGCTCACGATGATTATGGTCGCTCCGGAAGTGGCATCGTCCTCCCCCATAACACTTTCGGATTGGCCTATGGAAAAGGCATCGAATCCAGAAGCGACGCTCCTTTGTTCAGCTTGAACACCAAGGATATGTCCTTCTATGAATCTGTAGCCAGAAACGCTGTTGCCAACGTCAATGTACCAGTCGCCCGCTCCGTCGAGAGCCTCATTTCAGCTGCCAAATCATCTTAAAGAAATGTGATATAATGTTTCCTGATCTCTAAGAGCATCAGCTCTGATCATTATTTGTGAGTATAGCTTTTTAAAATATCTTTTTGCCAAAGTATTGCTTTGACAATGCTACCTCAATATTCTTCAGATATATTTGATTTTTAAAATATCTATTTGCGAAAGTATTTCTTTAATAATGCTACCTCAATGTTCTTTCAGAGATATTTGATTTTTTAAATATCTCTTTCCGAAAGCATTTCTTTAATAATGCTACCTCAATGCTCTTTCAGAGATATTTGATTTTTAAAATATCTCTTTGCGAAAGTATTTCTTTAATAATGCTACCTCAATGTTCTTTCAGAGATATTTCCTTTTTGTAATATCTCTTTGCGAAAGTATTTCTTTAATAATGCTATCTCAATGTTCTTTCAGAGATATTTGATTTTTAAAATATCTCTTTGCCAAAGTATTGCTTTGACAATGCTACCTCAATGTTCTTCAGAGATATTTGATTTTTAAAATATCTCTTTGCGAAAGTATTTCTTTGATAATGCTACCTCAATGTTTTTTCAGAAACATAGCTCTCATATTATTATTATTATCATTAGATTTCTTCAAGGCGGAAAGAGGAGTTGCTCAAAGAAGAAACAAGTGGAGCCTTAACAAGCGCGGTATCCCTTCAGATAAGAAGGTTCATCTGTGGACATACTTACATCTATGCATACTCAAGCACAGACAATCAATTGTCTAACATCCCGCGCAAAGCTACAGAAACTATCACTGTAAATCCTAAATGGAATAAAGATCTATTTATTTTAGTCATGTACAAACGTGTGTTTTCTCTTTTTTAATCAAGGTTATTAAAAACATAATAATACCTTAAATAACTCTTCATTGGAACTATTAATATTATTTTAACAGATAAGGAGTTACTGTTGTGAAAAAGGATCCCCTAATGTAAAAAAATTGAGAATCTGAGAATTCGGGCAGGTGACAGTTGTCTCTTAAAAAATATAATCCAACCATGCATATAATAAATATAAAACAAAAATTATAAAAAGAATTTAAAAGTATAATTTTCATTTTTTAAATTTAATGTTAGTGTATTATTATGTATTAAAAATTTGTTATTCATTAGAATCAGAAACGAAGTTCCAGAAATAAGAACAATAAAATTTAAATTAATTTTGGGCAGATTTTTTGGTAAAATAGAAATTATGATTTCAGAATTTTTTTAAAAAAATTAAGTTAATTCTTAAATGTAAAGTATATCAAAAGTTTGACACTTGACAGTATGCACTATTGTACACTTTTATGCATCATTGTTATAATTTTTGGTTTGAATGTATTTGAAATCTTCAATGTGAAGTTTCTATGATATATTTTTCATGCTTCTAGTATTTTTCTTTTCGAATTGTTGATGATAACCTCCACATGCCTTCACAAAAATATGTAACTTGTTATTGGGTGGAGGAGTTAGTAAATGAATTTCAATTTCATTTTAGATTTTTCAAATTCAAAATTTTAAAAAATTCCAATCATAGTTTACTAAAAAAAATATTAAAAGTTTCTTTTTTGTTTGAAAGCCAGCAAACTAGACATTTTTCACTATACTCATTTTCTTTATCCTTACTTTTATTTCATGCTTTTTTGCTCCATACACATTAGAAAAATCTCAAACAATATTAGAAGCATAATTTCCTTGATTAAAGAAATTAAATATCACCTTATTAATTAAGAACTCTCTCCCTCTTTTGCGTGACATTAATCGTTCTATCTTTCTGCTTTATTTTATTTTTAATCCAATACTTTTATATCAAAGAAATTTCTCATTTATTATTCAAATCAATTAATGTACTAAAATGTGTTTTAGAATAAAAAAATTAGCATCTTCCTTATGAAAAAAAATGTTAGTTTCAAAAATATAAACAATTTTCTTATGAAAACTGATATATGTCGATGATTAACACATTTAAGTCACTTATTTACTATACGTTGTTTATTTATTGTTCTTACAAAACAATCGAAGCAAATTTAAAAGTTTGTTCATCCCAGGTGAGATGTATTTTCAAATCTAGAATTTAATTTGTGTTCTAAAATAACACAAATTGTCTATATAGAAATATTTAGTTATATGAAAAAATAAACAGTACATTTTATTTAAAAAAACTTTATTTATTACCTTCACTTTTACAATATAACTAAAATACATTTTTAAAAAACCATAAAATCCAAGCCTTATTCCTAAATATGTTCAAAGCAGATCTTGGGATAGCTTCTCTGCAGTATTTCTGAAATTAGAGATGACATTGTCTTCAAATCAAATCTAAAGAATTAAAAAATATTAATTCAATTACATTCATTATGCATAAAATAGATAATTTATTTGAACTAATAAAAATATTTTTAATCTAAACAATAATAAAATAAACAATAAGTATTTTGTTTAAATTTCATAAATGCATTACAGTGTGATTCATCTCATTCAAATTGAAAATACAAATTTCATTTCTAGTCAACTTGTAACACATGATTAGTATAACTAGCAAACAATAAAAAGGATTCTAGTTTTACTTCATTATATCACACTTTTTAAAAGAACAGTTTGAAATCTAAATAATTTTACTATCTCATTTTTCATATAATCTTTCACAAGTCTCAGTTTTGTAGTATGAATAGTTATCTTGATATACTTTCAAATAAAAGACAGATAAAATCAAATGTAAACGTTAAGTAAAATATCCTAGTATCTCATCCTTAGTCCATAAACCTAGAAAATTTTCATAAATATATCACTATATTTTGTAATCTATTTTGTAAAGATTAAACTTAGTTATCAGGGTATGATATCACAATTACAGTACGCCTTATGGGAGTATATTTCTCTTATGACAATTTGCATAAGAGGGATATATCAGTTATTTGGAATATGGAATCTTCAAGGATTTCCTTCACATCTTCTACTTTTGTTAATAGTCAGAATTTTGAACCTGAGAAAATCCCAAATGTATCATCAGGAACTCTTGCATACAAAATAGATGGATGCATGACTTAAAGACGTAAACAAGACTTATTCAGGACTCTTGCTATTAAACAACCAAAATATTCTTGCGAGACTTAAAAAACCGTAAACAAAAATAACTTTAAGCCATTATTATGTTAAAACAATTATTTAACATATCTAGAATTGAAAAAAGCTGGCTTTCTGGAGCAGAGGTAGCGCGTCTTCCTCGTGTTCTGGGAGTCCCGGTTCGGGCATGCTTGTTCTTCTGTGTGCTATCTGTGAGATATGTGACTGCCCCCCCCCCTGTAAAAAGGGGCTGTCCAAGCGAATGTGGTGAGTGCGTAGCTAAGTCATACTCTTGGTCCTAGTTGACGGTAATTCAAAAACAAAAGCCGCTCTTTTTGGCTTAAATCTGCTGCTGTGTGAGCGGAGGACTTGTCCAATATGGTAAGCGCCATAAGTAACAGCAACAGAATTTAAAAAATGGTAATAAGGTGGAAATTCTTGAATGAGTTTGGAAAATCAATGGTCAAAATAAATTAAACTGAATACTACATACTAAAATAAATTTTTTAATTTGATCGAATTAGAAAACTCTTGGAAACAAGAACACTTTTGTGGAATTTGAAAATCATAAATACAAGCAATTAATATGTTAAAACAGTGATCCTATTAATCTGGAATTAGTAAATCATATTTAGAAAAAAAACAAATGTCAGAAAAGATCGGAGTTATGCAGAATTTCGAATTTTCTTTTTGTTCTAGAATCTGATAATTTACTCAAAGTTACCTGAATTTTCTAAATAAATGGCTCTAGGAAACAATTCACAGTATTCCATCTTCTGTTATTAAAATGTACATTAATGGAAGCAAAGGAAAAGGCAGAGTTTCTGATAGTAGTGTGCACATAAACTCATGAAGGAGCTTCTGATAATTTGATTAGAAATTTTGACAACAGTTCAGTATTCAAGTCCGAATTTATTGCAATCTATAAGGGTTTTCAATGTATCGACATGCCCTCTGATATTGTCTTCAAGGACATTTGGATTTTAACGGACTCTACACAGCTACTTCCTCACTGAGGAAAGTGAAGGGCCAAGACTAGCAAGAAAATTTTAGACCTTATTGCCATGCTCTCTATACATTTTCAATGGGTTCCCTGACATGTTGATTTAAATGTTAATGAGACAGCCGATAACTTAGCTAAGACAGCTTTAACTGACATAAATCTTGATAATGCAAAACTAACTTATTTTGAAAGTCTCCTCTATCAAAAAGAAGGAGTCGAGTGCATTTTGGAGGGTCCCACCTGCTCACCCTTGGTACTTCGGTGAGAGTCTTGGTTGTGTCACCATCTGGATATCTCCCAAAAATAGTCAAGGGTTCTATATCGATTTTTGAGTGGACATACCATATCCCTCAATTTACAACATGGCCGAAGGATCTTTGCCAAATGTCTTTTGTGCAAAACAAATCAAACCTCCCCCCCACCAATGTTTAATGTTAATGTCTTTAATATTTAAGTTTTATTATTTTTGAGTTTTAAGACATCCTCTATTGTTTTTGGACTTTTTAGAGCTCTTTGGTTTCATAGAGGTGGTATAGCGCAGCTGTACTATTTGGGACCAATAAAATACTATTTGGGACCAAGCTGTACTATTTGGGACCAATAAAATATAATTTTCTTCAACATCTGACATTCGTGTTATTACGGTTTTTATTCAGAATTAAGTCATGTTTAATGTAGTACCAGTGCTCTAATTTTCATTTCTAACAAATATCTCCGCACCAAGGTGAATTAATGGATACACGATATTTGTGTCTACCATGGCACAAAAGAACAAAATCCTTAAAAAGGGGATTTCATGATGATCTTTAGCAAGCATTAGTGTTGTGAATATTCTACGACAAAGGTGAGATAAATCACTAAAACCTGATTGCACAGTTAACTTTATTATAACAAGTGTTAATGTTGTAAAGATATTAACCCTGCCGGCTTTCTGGCACAGAGGTAGTGATTCTTCCTAGTGTTCCGGGAGTCCCAGGTTCAAGACCCGGTTCGGGCATTGTTGTTCTTCTGTGTGCTATCTGTGAGACGTTGCCCCCTGTAAAAGGGGGCTGTGCAATCAACTGTGATGAGTGTGTAGCTAAAGTCGAACACTTGGCCCGAGTTGATGCTACTTGACACAAGAGACGCATATTAACCGCTTAAAGTCTGCTGATATATAAGCCAAGGTTATCCATGGCGAGTGCCAAAAGTAACACAACAACACGCATATTAACCCTGTATGAAAATGTTGTACAGTCTTAACGGTCTCATACAAAATCTATTAGCTTTGTTCTGTAACTTGGTTATAATATTCTATACTCATGGTTACTGGGTATAAAATTATATAATGGTTTTTAGTCTTAATTAATAAAATATGCCTGAAAATATATTTGAGACCAATGTGATCTTCGTATGTCTTAGCCCTTATTTCTTTCTAAAATGCTTACTTTGGGTTTGCTTTATATTTAAATGTTCACATTCATTTATATTTCCAAATTTTTTTGATATATAATAGAACCATTACACTATCTTTTATATGGAGTTGGAGTTTGATTTTAATAATCAAAAATCCAAATTTGCCTATGTTGTTGGAAATAGATGGTAAATAAATGTAATGACGTAAAATTATGGCGAAGTAAATTCTAAATTACAACCAATTCATTTTGGAGAAAAAAAATATAGATATTTAAAAGCAAGAGGCATACGATCAAAACAATCATATAGAATGAAAAAGCCAGTTGACTACAAAAAAACACATTAAAGTAAAGATTTTCTCCAACTACTACGTTAAAAGTTAAATATTTTGCATTAAAAATTATTGAAGTTGGAGGTTAGAAACTAGACACTTGGTTAAAATGGGTAAACTGAATAGGGTAATTGGCACATAATATACACTAACATTTTATCAAGGACTATTTTAGAAATAAAATATACTCATAAATATCAGACACTTATTTAGAACTGAGCAGTTTAGGAGAGAGAGAAAGAATGAGAATTGGTTTGATATTTGGAATCCAATGAAAACTTGTTTTAAATTACATCATTTCGCTTATGGTATATTCAAATTGCAAGTTGAAAATAATGAGTTAAGTTCTGATGGTACCAGATAATCTTAGGGCTCTGAAAGACATGATGTCGAAAATTGTTAGTTTATTGCCAACTGTTTGAAAGTTTGTAGAGGAGGAGGTGGTCAATATTTGACCACTTTTGGGTCAATATCTCGAAGTGAATATCAGTTTGACAGATTCAGTCAATGTAAGGATGAACATCGCTAAAATCCACAATTGACCACAACAAATCCTGTCGATACTGCTACGTTCAATGGTGGCGGGGTGGTCGGCTGTACGCAAAAAGTAGAAGGTACATTCAAATTAACATTGAATAAGCATTAGATCTATATATTTAAATCATAATTCTTACCTCAGAATACAACATAATTTCCTTTTCATTTTTTGACTGGGTAGACGAGATTTCCGTATGCTCCCAAATTGGATCCGTAGGCATAGCCATAAGGGGCAGCATAGCCGGCTGTTTTGGGGCTAACTCCATATCCAGGACCAGCGACTGCGTAGTTGGAACCATAAGGAGAAGCAGCGGCGTCGCTAAGCACTACGTAGTTGCCATAGCTCGAAGGAACAATGTAAGCAACTGATCCAGCAGTGTTGTAGGGAAAACCATTGCCATAAGGAGAAGCAGCGTTCAATAAGGGATTTGAAGGATAGCCTGCTGCTCCGTAGTTGCTTCCGGGTAAGTAAGTAGCTTCACAGTAGAAGACAGCAACAAAAAGAATAGCAATAATCTGAGAATGGAAATAAAATGAAATTATCGTTTGGTAACAAAAATTGATTTATTAAGATTTAAAAGCTTAGGTTATAGAAATGAAGGAATTTTATTTTCTCATATTTTGAGAAAACAGTCAAAAGTAGAATCCTTAAGAAGCATAAAAAATGCATAATAAAAAAAAGAAAAACAGTGTTTATGTATTGCACTACCAATGAAACGTTCACAGTCTAGTCACCCACCGATAACACCCATTAAATGTTTTACTTTTGTAAAAGTGTGCATTCTATATCTGTAATATATACAGGCTTAAAATTAAAATTATTGTTTAGGAATCTTGTTGATATTTTTTAGAAACATACGTATTTTAAATTAATCTAAATAAATGCTTTATTTTATGCTTTTATGTTTTAAAGCATTTGCTTGTTGCAAACGTAAAACTCATATTTATCGTAAACACCATACTGCAAATGAAAGAAAATTCGCAAATAGTAATTACACAAAATAAAAAAGTATTTATTTTAACTATTGTTTACAATTAGATTTATAATTTTTTTTTGCTTAATTTTAGATATTTATAGTGTTTTACGTTGAATTGTTAAAGAGGATTTTTTTTAAATTTAATTCATCTATTTTTGAGAAGAAACTTTACATATAATGTGTCAGTAAAGTTTTATGAGTTTCAGCTCATTTTTGATAAACGTTGTACATAATGTTTAAATGTTGAATGTAATTTGATAATAAATATGTAAGGGTAAATAATATGTAATAATAATTGATAATTATAAACATTATTTAATAATAATTTATAATGATAAACAGTATTTAATAATAATTGATAATGATAAACAAGATTTAATAATAATTTATAATAAATATTAATTTAATTATTAATGATCTTTAAAATTTTAAATAGAACAGAATTCCTTGGTAAAATTTAACAAAAAAAAAAATTGGAACTTTCATTTTTTTTCCTATCTATTTTGCGATGTAACATGTAATTTGCAGAGTCTTTAAAGACAATACAATAAGATATAAGATTCCAATATCAGATTTTTTCTCCTGCAGGATTAAGCCCCAAGATACATTTCAAGTAAATCTGGTCCCATTCCATTCTGGAAGAGGATTGACTCAAACTCAGAAATGATAGCCATTTCATAACTTCCGAAAATGAGAAGTATGAGCAGAAAATTTGGCATTTTCCTCCATCTTTTAAGATATTTTCCATAATTGTGCAAGCAGTTTCGTATTTATATAGTGATAAAACTTTGGAACAATAAAAACGTGCTACTTAAAAGCACAAGCAAACCACAAACGAATACAAAACCATATGAAGTTCTTTAAGTAACAAATAAAAACAAAATACAGAAGAATATAAAATATGTATACATTATGATTCCAGATGTAATGACTTAGAACAGTGTTCTTTAAGCTATTATCAAATTTTTGTTTTTGTTTTTTTAGCCAAATGTTGTAAACGATTACTTTTATTTTTAAGATAATTTTTATTTTTCAATTTTTAATGGTACTATAATTTCAGAACGGGATTTAACTGGAAAAATACATTTCGAATTTTATGCTTTCCTTAACCTTTCGAATTTATAAAATAAAGTCCATAATATTACTAAAAATAAGCTTTCTTTGTCATTTTGATATTCAAATATCAAAATAATAATAAAAGATTGTTTTTATTTATATAAAATGTGTTTATATGTAAAAAATAGTTTTGCAAATTTTAAATACTTTCAAAAAATCGTTTTTAGTGAATTAATTTACTTTGTACAATGTAAACAATAAATATTTCAATGATCAAAATAAGAAAAATTGTTTTATAGAGTCTGAATTAGAAGACACGATGATGATAAAAAGTATTCATGTAAAATGCATTAATATTAATAATAAATTACCAAAGCAAGGTTTCTCATTAAAAAAATATCATTAAAAAATTCGAGAAAAAACTGATATAAATCACATTATATCCACTAGATGACAGCAGGATAGAAAATATTTGCAAAACATTTAAACATAATCATTTAAGAGATGGCATTTATTTCTTTTTTGCAATGTTGCTGCTAGATAATTTTATCTGTTCTTTTCATTTCCAGTTTTGTACAAGTATACACTTTTGAAATTATTATTCATAAAATATGTCGTTTTTTTCCCTTAGAGAACATAATTTTTAGCGATGTAAAAACAAGCAGAAAATTTAGATCAATGATGAAAAGTGTTTCCGTTTTTAAATTAAAAGCTACTTTTTTATTCGTCATCAATAGCATAAAACGTTGCATTACATTTGAGAAGAATATTTAATTAAAGGTTTCTTTAATTAAATATAAAAACAAATTATTAATCAAATTTGAATGATTAATCATATAAAACAAATGATTAATCAAATTTGAAGAAAAAAAAATTAAACGAAGGTAAATCGTTTACAAATTAACGGTTTTGAGACACTGCTACTGTAGGATCATTCTTCATTAGTAGTTTCGGTTTCCTATTAATTTCAGAAAAGATATTTTATCTGGAAGGGGGGAATCATTTTTAAGTATTCTCCTCTCCCCTTAGAATTTAAATGTACGTCTTTCGGCGTCAATTATTTTGCTGGTTTTTGAAAATTTTACAGATTATTTAAAATCATTGAACATCGGCTTGCTACAAAATTATTAGGAGTTTAGAAAATATGAATACGTATTTGCAATAATCTTTTTCTTAAATAGATCTTTATACATAGATCTTACATAGAACTTGTAACATAGATCACGACTCTGAATTAAAAATCTAAATGTTGGATTTAATTTTATACTTTCAAAAGTGCTCCAAATTTGATATTACATTTTAAATTGGTATTAAGATCATTACATTATTTTTCAAAAATAATTAACACAATTTTCTGCTTTTGCAGTTTCTTTAAATATCTGTAACTTTATTAGTAATTAATTGAATAACGCACTGCGGTAAGTTTAATTTTTAACAATCAACTACTGCAGAGTGATTAGTTTTTAAATGCCTGATGGATTTTACAGATATTATTTCATTAATAGAAAATCTTTATTTAAATTGAATGGGTTTTTTTGATATAGTAGAAATTTAATATAATATGTTTAAGTATAAATGAAAATATTGAAAATGAAAAAAAATTAATAGTATTTTAATTAGCTCTCAACTTGAAGATCTAGACATAAGAAAACTATATTCTTCATTTCATTCAATTAAAACAATTAGGAAATTGTGTTCCTCTTATTGGACGTTTATTTTATAAAAATTCAAGATAAACGGAAAAATGCAATATATTAAATTATTCCTAGAAGAAAATGGTTTGATTACTTATAAATGAAAACAACATTTCCTTTAAATCATTCTAAAAGTTTTCAAAATAATTATAATAAAATAATTATATCCTAAAACTTCAGAAGAAAAGTAATATTGAGATTTTGATTGGCTTTAGATTGATTCCAATTAAAAATACAAAAATATTTATCGGGACTTTAATTAAATTCCTTTTTTAACATTCTCTTTAGTGAAAGAGAGCAAGAAGGAAACTGTGAAAACACTTTATTCTATATTTATAAACTATAATGCTGTGTAATAATGTTTTTTTAAATAAATAAACAAGTTCTGATGAAAGATTTTTTTTCTAAATACATAATTTTGTATTCGTTAAATCAAACTATCGGACAAATTTCAAAATAATTACTTCTTACCAATTACAGAATGCAAAGTAAATGATTTTTTTTCTTCAAAATACTAATTATGAAAGACGTCTTTTGTATCTGAACCATATCACAAACAACACAAAATTCATAAATCACTTTCAATAAAGCAACTCGGTAACAGGAAATGAAAATTTTCATTTGCCTGAAGCATCCTAAGAAAATAGGATTCTCGGGAACTAAATCATAAACCAGGAAAAATATCACTTTGTATACTTTACACAAAAGGCTTCCGGCAATAGCAGAAATGAATTCATTATACATTAGTTCGACATGAAAATTGGACTTAGAAGGAAGCAAAAACAAGGAAACAAGTTCTATCCCTTATAAATAAAATAATTTGTAATGCCGAATTTCAATTAGTTGAAAGCTATCAATCGTAATTTTTTTTTCTTATTTAGATGAAAAATAAAAAGATTCAGATTCACCTATTCATTTTATTTTACTTAACACATTTTTTACTGAAAATGTTTGAATAAAAAGATTTATTAATTATCGTACCAAATTAAATGATATTAAATAAGTTCCAAAGAAAAAATGTTTTTGAATACTTAGTTTTTAGAGACTACTATACTGTGTTAGTTTAAAATATACTTATTTAAATCTGGCTAAAAATAAAAATTTAATAAAGTTTTAGTAATTTTGAAAAAATGCGCTTCATGCCAAATATTAGAAGGAAAAAGAAAGATTAAAATTAAAATATTTGATGGAAAGCATCATCATCATATGAATATGTTACTGATCATTAATCGAATTCTAATTAACAGCTCAAAAAATATAAATTTATCTCCGACAGATTGGAAATTCCTTTACGAACATTTCAAAAGGATAAAAGGATTGACGCTCATGTTAAGGTTTTAAAAGCACAAAGAATAATAATAATGTTATTAATTAAATATCTAATAAAATTTTAAAGCAATTCTTAAACAAAAAATTTTATGTATTTTCTCAATCATAAATTTTAACTTGAAACTTCATAAATTTTTATTTTCATTCTTTAAAAACTATTTTCATTTCATATCCAATTATTACTTTACTTACATCTGCACATGTAAGATAAAATATAGAACTACAAAATATTACGGGTGAAGTATTAAGTACCAAAAATTTTACTATCATGTCAGTACATGATGTTGTTTTGGGGATGAGATTTTTGGCATCAACAAAAATCCGTAGGCAAAAAATTGAAATTTTATTATCCGCACGAGCATTACAAAAGATTAGCTTTTAATAACGTGACATTTCATTTACAAAAGCTCTGATTTTTTAAAAAAATTAATGACTGCAGCAAATAAAAACCAGAAAAATGTCATTTTGAGCACATGATTATATGAAATGAAATCAATAGGAAATGTGATATTTTTCAAAAACTGCTAGGCAGCGTTTTTTGGATCGTTTTCAATACTAAAGTGACTCATTCAATGAAACAATTAAAATGAATAAAAATATCATTTAACTTGCACCAGCACATGGTGCTTGGTCGTTCAAAAAATTATGTTCTGACATGATGAATTGAAATATGCCTAGCATATTTTATTTCAATATTTTATTGTATTTGTTACAAAACTTATAAACGGTAATTTTTTTATGAAGTAAATTTTTGTTTTTCCTTAAATGATCTTAGCTAGTTACTATTTAATTATTGGTTCCTTTACTAATATTTATGCATAAGAAAAGAGCGAATAAATACAAATGAAACGTATTTTGGTGAACATTGTTCAATATCAAGGCAGATAATTTTTATGTTTAAAAAAGCCCAATTATATTTATTTAACTTCGAATAAATTAAATAAAAAAGAAAAATATCATTGTGCTGCTAAGAAGCTAACAATTTGTTTTCTAAAATTTCCATTCATACTATGTCAGCTTGTGCTGCCATCTACTTTTTCTGAATTTATATAACTTCTTTAATTTTATCAACAAAATGGTAAGGTTTTGATAATCATTTATACTTATATTATTATTTTAACTTAATTCCATTTACAAACCTTTAAAAATACATACAATTGACTCATGTGATGTATAATTCGCGCTTCTTCATGGCTCTTTGAAACAAAAAAATAAAAAACTATGTATAATTTGTTTTTGATCTCTACAATTTGTTACACTTTTGTAAAAATGGAATTAAAAAAATATCTGATGCGCTTGAATTGTAGCATTTTATACACATTCGTTTAATTTTAAGATATTGATTTTTAGTAAAACAAATTTGTTCATTAATTTCATTTTTCCATTTACATGCGATCAACTTGTAGCAAACTTCTGAAAAAAAAGTATTTAAAAATTTTCTAACAATAATAATAATAATAGATGAAAAACTGGAAAAAAGCTCTCAAGCTTTTGCTTGTGGCGTCATCTAGTTTGTTCTATGAGAAAGAATAGCGCTTTTCTAATAAATTTGTACTTTTAATGAATTTATTTATTCGGTAAGTCGCCATTTATTGGATCAGAATTATGAACTTTAACAGGCAATTGAAATAGTCATATTTTGAGATGCAATTATTTTTTAAACTCTAAGGATAGAATTTATATATTTCTAATCATTTTTCTTTCTTTATCAAGACATTTTCTACAATTGCTGAAAAATTTCTAAAATAAGTTCAACTTTAACAATAAAAAATCCCGACAATAAATAAAAAAATGATATTTATACCCCATTGCAACCATTTAATATGTAGAAAATATTAGGGAATTTACTTAGAGTTGATAAAGAAATAAAATTGGAAGAAACACTTAATCACCATTTATTTTATATTTTAAATCCTCTGATGTTTGGTGTTTTGTATTTGAAATCTTGTTATGTTCAATTCTATGCATTTCACATCAAGCCATGTGTTTTTCAAGTATTTTTTAAAAATTTTATCGATTAACATTTTTTTTCTTTTCGTCTTAGTAAAATAGATAAACCATTCATCAATTATCACGTTTGGAAATCGATATATTTGTTTCCTACATCGATATACATAGTTTTTAATTTTTTCGAATACTTTAGTAAAGAAAGAAATTATTTGTATATAAATAATATTTCTTTTATTTTCTAAGCATAAAATAAATTCATGCAAGAAAAAAAATCAATGTTTAAAATTTAATAACTTTGAACTGTGTTTTAATAGTTGCAAAATTTTAAAAGTTTATAGAAACTTATGAATTACTTTCAACAATATCTGCAGATTAGTTCCAAAGTTTTGTATTTCGTAAATAGTTTTAAATAATTTTGACAACAAATATTTGTTTCTAAAACTATATTTTTTTTATTCTAAGTTGAATATACTCATGTTTTTTATTTTTAAAATTGTAAATTTTGCTAACGTAAAAAGGATTAATAAAAAATTATTAAAAAATTATGAAAAAATAAACTGTATAATAATATAATAATAATTTAATAAAAAATAATAATATATAATAATAAAAATTTCATCTCATAAAAAAAGATTTTTTTTCATTCAATATAAGTGTTTTTTAATTGATTCTTTTTAACACGGAAATGTTACTATTGTATTATTTTACACATATTTTTATAATTAAAGAGAAAAAATATATAAATTTTAATATTAAATACCTTAATACAAAATATAAAAAATTTTGTTATTTAAAAAATAAAAGTCTGATTTTTTAGAAGAAAAAAAAAGATTTGAGAAAGATATGAAAAAAATCAAAACAAACTCTTACTTGGGCACGCATGATGATTTAGATTTTACCAACGTTTAAACTCCAACTCGTGAAATGAAAAAAATTCCTAAACTCGACAGAACTCGCCCATCTCCTTCATATATATAGTCTACCCGAGTCTCCCTGTAGCAATAACTTAAGAAAGAACACAGGAAATGGATTTATAATTTCCCCATACTTTAAGAAGATGAATATTGGAGAGCGAGGAATTTTATGGGAAACTGATTTATCCTTTTTTTTAGAGGGACACCTTAGAGCTGTGACAGGATCTCAAGGTAACCAACACACTAAAAGGGACATATTATTTAAGAACAAAGACAAATAACAATGGCTTGCTCCTCCTTTCCCAATTGGTGGTTGGGTAGTGTGGTTAATAGATTCGCTCAGCGCTGATCTGTGAAATCATCTTCACTTAGCGTGAGATCGTTTGAAGATTCTCAAGAGCTCAACATATTTGGCAATCAGTGTAGTTTCTCATTGAGATGAGGTTCTCATGCATTGTTTCGCAACAAATACAACTTTTTGTGCATCGGTCATTATACAATATGCAAAAAATGCAAGATTAATTAGTGGGAGTATGCATAGTGAGTAATCTTAAATGTTGCAATTGTCTGAATTATGGAATTTTTAAACTTGCAATAATCTCGACAGCAGAACTCTCGACATTTCGACAGAAAGAGATAAAATGTTCTTAAAACAATTGTTTGCTGTAGTTTTTTTGAAAACCATTAAGCTTTTTTTTCTAATGATAATAAAGAAGAACATGTATGTGCGTGTTGGCAAGATAGAGGACAGACATTTTAAATCTATCACGTAACAAATACGCTTTGGTGAATAGGACTTTCTTGGAATATTTTATTTTAATTTTTAGTAAATTAAAAATTAAATGAGTTTTTAAATTTTTTCAGCAATACTTTTTGAAAATAATTTTTGCACTGGTTAAAAATTTTCTTAAAAATATCTTCTGAATGATATTAATTTAATTTTCATGAATTTTCGTCATCTAACAACATTTAAAAGTCCCCGTGCACCACTTGGCATCACACACGGGGCTATCAAAAGTAGACTACATTACAGAAATATATCACATACGGAACAGCTACTCACACGTCACATTCGCTTGCACATTCCATTTGTACAGAGAAAAAAATTAAAACATATCACAAATAAAACAACCATGATCGAACTGAAGTAGAGAAGTATTAATATTTCCTTTTTTAATCAAATATTTGAAGGAGAGATTTATCCAATTTAAGGCGAATAAAAAATTATTTTGCTCATTATCCGAACATGAAAAATGAAAGAGGTGCATTATTATAAAAGATTGCTGGTAAAATGAAAGATATTAATGAGTTAAAAGGTTCTAGGAGGCTCTAAAAATCGTCTCCATTTTGTAATTTCTGTTGTTGAAAGAATTGTGAAAATGAAACAACACTATTGGATAAAAAAAAGAGACAACTAAATGAAATTAAATACTATCAGTATTTCATCTAGTGTTTCAATAAACGTTAAAATTGGCATTTTTATAACAGATTTGGATTTTAAATCGTAAATGTATTTCCAAGTTTAGCTACTAAACCATACCAAATTAATACGCAAGAAGTGTAAACAAGTGTATTTATGTTAATATAGTTTTAAAAATCATGTTATATATCCTTGCTGCAATTTTAGTAAATATAAATATTTATTTTAATAATTTTTATATACTTTTTAAATTAGTATATTATATTTTAGGAAAAAGACTATTCTTTCAGTTTATTTTCAATAATTATGAGCTAAACGAAATTTTAAGTTTTATCCTCCACTTCAAAAATAAATTTAATACTTTATAAAAATGAAAACCAATTAATTGCATATTCACTGCATTTATTTTTTATTAATTTATGTTAAGAATACTTTTATTTTATCAACGTTATATGTACTCTTATCATAAAAGAAATTTAATTGGGTTGAAACATCATATTTTTTATTGTAAAAATTGAAACAATTAAATTGTGCATATTTTAACTTTGTATATTTCACATGTGGAAATTCAAATAATGTTCTAATTTAAATGCCAGAGATCTGAAATGAAATTATCTTTTATGTAAAATGCTTTTTTCCTTTTATATCTTTTCACGACAAAAAGTTATTATTTTGCTATTTTTTTAATTTTTGGAAAATATTGCATAAAACTTTAAAAAAATTACACTATATAAAATATCCCGTTTATTCATTATTGCTCTTGTGTTCCGCTTTACAAATGAAGGAGGAGTGCAGTAGCTTCTGAGAGTATGGATCCCTGAACATCCGAGGGTAGAAGTCTGACTTCTAGCTCACACACGACACAGACCCTTTTTACGGGGCGGACTTCATTTATTCATCCATCCGCAGATCGCAATTTAGATCTGGAACAGAGAACGATCACCTCTGACCCAGTACCCCCAGTGGTATCACAATCGACATGAAGTACTTTGAGACCACGGGAGAGTTAACGTGCGCCAGCCACCACAAACATACGTGTTCGAACTCGCATCCGAAGTGAAGCCAATCCAACGCCTACAAACCAGGCTTTCCCGAATCATTCCATAAATTTACATGAGCTAAATGCGCATTTAAAATAAAAATGGAAATTGTAAAAGGGATAACAAATTAAAATTATTTCAAGAAATCATTTTTTACCTTTTTTATATATTGATGAAAATTGTAAAGTATTTATTACTTTCACACTGCTTATTGATTAAATATTATTCTGATATCAAATTCACAAATAAGTTTCTAAAAATAAAAGATTTCTAGGATATTTAATATGAATAATATTTAAAATTCCTGATATAAATAACAATTATTCGAAATGTCAGTTTCGCATTTAATATTTCTTCCATTCATAAAAATAATTTCTAAACTTGATTTATTCATCAATTTCGGCCCTTACTGAATTTGAAAAAAAAATTAAATAATAGATGAATCCTTAATTAATTAAGAATATATATAATAATTGTTTTATTACAATATCTACATAAGAAATAATAATATCATAATTTTATACATAAATATAAACCTGCAAGAGTGATCTTTCCGACACTTTTTCGCATATTCTCTCTCAAATGTGGCTCTCTAAAAATTATTAATCACATACCACTAGTTAAGAAAGAGCCAACTTCAGTGTGATCTTCAACAGTAAATTGGCAATTAATCGTTGAGATACAATCAAATATCAGGAAACTAAATTTGAACGAGCTGACTTTTTCCTGAAGATTAAAAGTAAAATAAGATATAGTCAAAATTTCTCAAATATCAGTCATAATACTCAAATATCAATAATTAGGCATTGTCTCATATATTTAATCATTACATTTTTTAGTTATCGCGTTCAAATACATGTAAAAATACACAAGCAGGTAAATGTGACGAGGAAGTACAACAAGTGATGCCGATAGAACGTCCCCTCTTGATGGATTTTATTCCAAATTTAACTCATTTCTAAGCATTAGATTTTAAATCGGCATGCCAATCTTTTCCTACTCTTTCTTAATTTGTAATTATTCTCTTAACTAAAGTTTCCACAGCCGGACAAAAATGCTTTTTCTCATCGACTTCATTTAAAACTTGACAGGAATTTAAAAATACGCAGCAGTGACATTTACTAAGTTTTATCTTTCTAATTCAAAACGTTCGTGAATTATCTTAATTCACAGGCAGACAGACAGAAAAATGCTAACTTTTTCTGTTAAGTAAAAGGTTGAAACGTAACTCCAGCTCAAAAAAAAGTTCACCAAAACTCCAGTTCAAATTTTTTGATGATTATTTTTGTACATTTTCTTTACTAAAAAGTTAAAAATGAAATGATAAAAAGCTTGTTAGAGTTTCGAAATTTTAATTATCTATAAATTAAAAAACAGATGTTCTATTATATGTTTGGATTTATTTATATTCGTTTCATTATATTTATTCGAATTTTATTCATGTATCTAAAATATCTGAATAGCTTTTCTACATATTAAGATAAAGCTTTAATGTGATCTGTGTTAGCACTTGCACAAAACGCACAAAAAATGCCGTATTAAACTTTATTCAATATACTAAGAGGCTAAATGAAATTGTGCAATAAATAGTTCTGTAATATGCCCGTTGCCATTCGCATTTACTTATAGTATCGCGCATATAGTTATTTACACATTAAGTATTTGAAACAATATTTATTTACGCGTGAAGGAAGTCTGGAACCTGTGTGCAGGAACTTAGCTGTAATTTGTTGAGCTTTCATGTTCTTTTCTTCCTTTTAGCATGATAATATTCATAAGTTGATATTTTTCACTGAAATTGCGACATTCAAGATGAAAACAAGGATAGAAATGCTTTACATGGCAAGCCAAGAGATATGAAATTGAGCACTTAGTTAATCTTCGGCAATATGTGCTCTTAAAGAACAGGGTTTCAAAGTTTTAAGAAAAAAATTAATAAAATATTTTTAAAAATTCTCAATGAATTATTAATCAAAACACTCTCTTTATCGTCTCTGATGTTAAAAGAGCTAAGCTATTCAATTATTTTTAAAAAAATTTATATAGATTAAGTTGATAATCTCCATAAAAATTTTAAATTAACAAATTTTTAATTATTTTGTAATACTTATTTCTGTGACTGATTTCATGTTTATGCCTGCATATAATTAATTATGTTTACCCATTCTTATTCAATAATCTTAGAAACGAAGAATATTCTTAATGAACCATACTATGGTCTCAAAAATAAGTAACATAAAAAAAATTCTTTATTCTGAGGCATTCTCAAATCATGTATTCTTTTCTTGTAATGAATATCGGCGATGTATGAACTTAATTATCAGAAACAGGTTTGAAATGCATGATATAGCATTAAAAAAACTGTTAAATAATTTTGATAAATAAATAAATATGCAACTTTATTTATACGTTAATAACAAATTATCAGTAAGTTAATAATGTAACTTTTATTACTTTATTGTTTGAAGAAGTTTTCATATATCCACATCAGGTAATACTGGAATATTTTATAAATTTATTTCTCGATATGAGTCATGGAAATGAGACACGTCTTGCTTAGTTTATTATTAAGACATCGAACATATTATGGGAAAACTTAACTTAAAGGGTTTATATTCTTTATACATTAAACATGATTGTTTATCACTATATTTCCTTTTTTAAAATTGATTGATGAATATTCTCTAACATTTTAATCAATATTAATATTCCTTTGTTTGAATTATTAATCTAATGCTTTTCGTCGATTAGGGGTTTAGTTTCGTAAGGCTAAAATTCGCTGAACTTTACCGTGTAGTAATTTAAGTATTTCGTTCTTTTTCAACATTATTGTGTGCCTGAGGTTTCAGAATTATTTTAGCTTGAATTTCATAAAAGAATTTTATTATATGGTAGAAATATTTCTCTCTTTTTTGCCTATTTTAGAATTCAAATGAATTCCATTTCACTAATTTGTTACAGGATTTATTTTAAAAAATCTCTAAATTAAAAAGAATTATCTAAAAATTTACAAATTACATCATTAAAACATTTGCAATAAATACTCTACTAAATTTGCTCTCATTAAAACAAATTAAAATTAAATGGAGGATTTCATATACAAAACTAAAAACCAAATTCAACCAAATTTTTTTCAATATCCTACTGCTTCTTAAAATAAAGAAAATTGTATAGAGTTAGTAGATGTTCATTTTGTTCTTACATTATAATGTATAATCTTGGAAGGAATAGTATATAATCTTGCTGCTTTAAATTACTTAAATACTTTACAATAATTACAAAGAAAAATCAGGATGGAACTTAAAAGATTTTTTAAATATGAGAGAATACATAATATTTTCATTAAAAATTTATCTTGAGCCAACCGTTAGCTTCAAAGTGTGACATCGTTAGTCATAAAAGTGGTGTCCAGCAATGCATCTAAATATTATTCATTGAGACTACTTGTCGAGCTACCTAATTGAATCATTAGTTATTATATTGTCAGAGCATGATGTTGTTTTGGGGATGAGGTTTTTGGTGTCAACAAAAATCCGTAGGCGAAATATAAAAATTTCATTATCTACAAGAGCACCTCAAAATATCAGCTTTTAATAACGTGTTGTCATTGTCTTGATAAAAGATTTGATTTTTATAAAAAGGTTAGTGACTACAGCAAATAAAACCTAGAAAAATGGTATTTTGAGAGCGTGATTATATGAAAGGAAGTAAATAGGAAATAGGATATTTTTTCAAACAGTAATGGCAAGAAAAAAAGTTTTTATATGATCGTTTGCAATATCAAAGTGACTCATTCAATGAAACAATTGAAATGAATAAAAATATAATTTAACTTGCACGAGCCCGTGGTTCTTGGCCGTTCAAGAAATGATGTTCTGACATGATACATTGAAATATGCATAGCAGATTTCATTTAAATTTTTATTACTTTTTTTATTCTATTGTTATTTGATGAAAATTGTTTCGCTGTAGATGAAAAATCTACAGTACATTTATAGAATGAACTTTTATATTTCGTTCGCAATACTTTTTTATAGGTAGCATTATTAGAAAAATTAAAACATCAGTAACAAATTGTAAATAGCTTAAATCATACATAATGGGATCAAATATCATTAACAGCAATCAAAATATTTCATATTTACATAAAGATAACTTTTCTTTCTGCTGATATTTTTAAATAGGACTTCGGCCTTTTTTAAATGTTAGGTGCAAAGGGCGCGTTGTTAAAATACAAAAGTCGTCTCAATGGTTGTAACATATATGTGAAAATATAATTTTAAAAATCTTTTTTTAATTTTAAATTTATTTTTTTAAAAAAATTAATCAGAAGTTGTATTTGAATATGGTTAAAATAAAAAGAAACAGCTGTAATCAGAAATTATTCCATAATATTAACTTTGAGATAAAACTGAACTCGAAGAATGAAATCAATTTATCTATTACACATTTGTTGTTTACCATTCATTATAATGTAGATATTAACAAAAAGTTTTAATTCGAATTCGGTGATGATCAAAATTTTTCTCTATCTCCTTGAATTTCTTATTACCAAAAAAAATTAAAATAATATGTGTAATTCATTTAACTAATTCCAATTTAGTGATCATAATCAATTTGTTTTTAAATCCCTTTCTACACATGAAAAAGTACGAAAAACTGGCCCATTTTTTCAAAAATGCTTGAATCACAATGTATGTAAATCATACTACTTATTTTGAAGTTTTGTAATACAGTTTTATATTTTGTTTTCAAGCTTCACTGTACATCTTAAGTATGGATCATTTATTTAAAAAATATTAAATATTAAAATTAATTTTTGTCTTCATGTATAGTTTAAAATTCCCACCTTATTCCTCGCAATCTCAGTTTTAGATAATTTTTCTCCGTCAGAATTTCTTGATAAAAAGAATTTTAATTTTGATGCTACCAACCTTAAATTAATGAATGTCTCTGTTATTTATTAAATTTTCCGCAAAGTAAAATACCTTTAAACAAATATTTATCAAAACATTTAAATGCTTTGATAAATATCTATTTTGATTATCCGAAATGATTTTAATTTCAATACAATACAATACATTTTTCAGATATTTTCACACTAAATCTTTCAAAAGACCAAACATTTGCAATTATTTAAAACAATAACAATTAATATTAGTGTCAGCAAGAATTCTAGTTCTCATTTTTGAATCGCGCATTCACTCAAAATAGCTTTCTGACGAATAAAAAAATTACATTTTTTTCTGAAATTCAGGTTCTTTTTGTTAGCTGGGCCCAAATGTCGCCAATTGTGAGTCAAACGTGATCCTAGTCGCCAAGTGAAGCAAATGACAAAGCAAGCAAAGGATTCTAAATTATTTGGTTATCTTTCGCTTGCGCCCAGTTAACAGAAAAGAACCGAAATTCAACTCATTTTTTGAACTAAATGAATAATCCTGAATCATTTATATCAAAATCAAAGGTCATGTAATCAAGGTTAAAGCATTTTTTAATGGCTTAAATAAGGTAAACTTTCATTAAAAATCATTTGAAAGATTATTTTATATATTTTAGAGTTCAAATTTATATTTGCTGTTTCGTCCATGTCTATATAGCTGTATATATTTATGAACTACTAAAACTCTTCTTCTTTTTTTTTTTTGAAACACTGGGAGAAAACGAAAACAAAACATTTTTGAAAATATTTTATTTATGAACTAGTACAATAGAAAATATGGAAATTTAAAAACATCTTATAAAATTCATTAATTCTTCCCAGAAGATTCAAGCGTCTAAAATCAGATCTTGAGGTAGTTTTCCGGAAAGGTGTTCAGAAATCGTAAATGGCAGTCTTCAAGGCAGATCTAAATAAGAGAAAAAGAATTTGGAATTGCCATTAATAAAAATTCAATTCAAAATAACTAACGATGTTCTTTAATTGAAAAATAAAAAATGATGGTGGTAAAATTGTTTTTATCTTAAATTATGTATTGTATGTGAAGTATAAGTTTTAATTTAAATGTAAAGTATTAAGTTTAATTTAAAAAAATCATAACTAAGAAGCATGCAGTCAGATTAATTCAATGGGCCATTGTCAGTAAAAATTTATTATGAAACACTCTTTTTTTTTAATCTGTTGGCAAGAAAATTCATTTTTAAGATAGAAATTTAAAATGGCGCTTTGATAAAAATTGCACTTTAAAATAAAAATATTTATTTAACTTTTTTTTTAAGTTGCTATTTCGATTTAATATATCTAATATTAAATAATTATTGTATGTTATAATTACTTATTCCGAAAAAAAATGTTTTCTGCATTGATGTCAAATTCGGAAGAATACGTTTCAATTTATTCAATTCAGGATTCTTGATGAAATCTAACCTTCAAAATTTAAAAACATATTAGCAACAAAGTTTAGAATCGTCTTTGATTTATAAACTGGTTAGTTTTCTGTTGCAATACTTATAATAGAGTTTAGTCGCAAGTAATAAAATAAATTTGTCTCAAAAAATAAATTCTTCAACTAAAATTATTTTAAACATTTATATCGGAGTTCAGTGTATAGGACTTATCGTTAAATATATATTCTAGAAACGAATAAAAATAGGCTTCAATTATTCTACAAAATCAACAGAAATACTCATAATCTTTTTTTAATTCATTAATTTGATCTTTTTTATATATTTCTTCAATATTATTTATTTATTTGATCTTCAAACGCAAATAGCAAATTCATATTTTGATTATGAAAATGTTGCTTTTTCTGATGTTATATCTTGTTGTTGTTACCAATGACACTTGTCATGGACAAGTTCGGTAACGTAGTCAGCAATTTTTAAGCCAAAGGGTGCATCTCTTGTTTAAAGTAACATTTGTAATATGATAAACATTTTGTAATATGCGGTCGAGTAACCATTCTTTGAAATTTCTTTCACATTTTCAAATGTGAAAATTGCAGTGGATTTAATAATAAATTTGTTGTTACTTATGACACTTGCCTATGTACAAGCCCCCTGCTGATACAGCAGCAGATTTAAGCCGAAAGGAGCGCTTCTTGTCTTTTAAGTAGCGCCAACTAGGGCCTAGAGTACGTCTTAGCTGGACACTCATCACATTCCCTTGCAGACCCTTTTTTTACAGGGGAGCACATTCATACACGTCACAGATAGAACACAGAAGAACATGCCCTAACCGGGACTCGAACCTGGGACATCCAGATCTCAATGAAGACGTGCTACCTCTTTGCCAGGGCGCTGGCTATGATGTTATTGTTGTGACTAATGGCACTTGCTGTTGACAAGCCCATCTGATACATCAGCAGATTTTAAGCCGGAGATTGACGTCTCTTGTTTTACAAGTAGCGCTATCTAGGGCCAAGAGTACGACTTAGCTACACACACGTCACAACCCTTTTTAGGGGGTGAACTACATTCATGCAAATTCATTCATACATCTCATATGGTAATTTAGACCTGGAACAGGGAACGATCACCTCTGTCCCAGTACTCCCAGTGATATTACTCTCTATATGGAGGGCTTTGCGACCACGAACAGATTTAACGAGCATCAATCGCCACACACTCGGGGTATGTTTTGGCCGGTGAGCTTCGAATCCGTAACCTAAGGAGCACTGGTCCAACGCTCTACCAACCAGGCCATCCCGGTCCGTGTGAGTATTGTAGTACTTATTTATTTATTTCATTATAAATGATAAATTTCGATTATTATTACATTAATTATTTATAATATTTTGTATGTTATAGTATCACAACTATTATTAACCCTTCTTCATTTTGGGTATTTTTCTTAAATATAAATAAAGCACCGTTTGTCTTAAAACATTCTTTTTTGTCGTAATAATTAATAAAAATAATTTAGCTATTGTTTAATATATTACATATTTAAGTTGCAATGCTTACCTGGGAAGATAACTTCGTATTACTTTATTTCTGGACAACATAGGCAACGTTTCCAGTGGTTTTCACTGGAGATAAGTACCGGGCTACATTGTCCTTAAGCCCTACGCTCGGGTCAACCACTGCATAGCTGGGTACGGGAGCGGTGCCGGGGATTTCATTTACGACCACATAGTTGCTGAGCTCAGATGGGACAACATAAGTAAATTTCACTGTTGGGGTTGCTGGGTTATAAGCTGCTGGTGCATAACCATTAGCAATGCCAGCAGGGTAACCTAATCCTAAGGCTCCGTAGCTAGCTCCGCCTAAACCGTAACCGTTTGGAAGGAAGGTAGCTTCGCAACTGAAAACAGCGACCAAAAAAATAGCAATAATCTGTAAGTGAAAAAAAGGTAATTAAATGTAATTAAAATAGATAAAATTTAAAATTATATTATGGATAAATGACATTTCATAAAAAGCATAACTAAGTTTCTTTTGAAATGACAATTGTATTTTTAAAAACTCAAATAGGTAAACGGTATACAATTCATATTTTTTCATCTTCTATTTAATTCGTGTTACAGACAATCAATGAAACAATGAACAGAGAAACTAAGACAATGTTATACAATATACAGATAGTAAATGAAAAATATTAGAAAACTGTTTTTATTAATTTTAATGAAACAAAAATTAAACTCAATTTTATCCTATCCTCATGATGAATTCTAAAAATATTAATACATTATAAATAATTTCGCATTATTTCAAATGCTGAAATTTATCTTTTTAATATTATCAATTTAATAGTTCTGCAAATTTTTACAGAATTTCAGCAATATTTTAAAATCATTTGTTAATTGCTTGTCAACAGGATTACTTTGTTGTCTTGAAACTTAAATAATTTTTATTATTATATCAAAAATTTAATCATTGCATTTCATCATTATTATCGTATTTAATCAAAAAAAGTTTAAAATTGAATCGATTTTCTTTCCTTGTTGAATGAAAAGAAAAAGGATTTTATTTAATATAAGTGTAATTAACAAAATAAAAAAAGTAATTTACATTATAATGAAATTTAGAAGGCAGATGAACCACAATTTTACATTTTTAATAGCTGCTATGATGCCATGGGTCTCGATTTCTTTAGAAAGTTTAAGACAGTTAAAGCGTAAGAGACAGTTTAAATAAAACGGTGTAAATGCCTTCCAATTTGATCGGATCATAGACATAAGGTTATATCTTAATGTATTAAATGAAATTGATTACAGACAATATCCACGGAGAATCAACTGATAATCAGAGGTGGTAGCTAAAAAGATACAAAAATCTCTTCTAAATGTCATGGCAGAATAATGTTTGTTTTGACTATATGATATGAAATCCGTGATAGGATTTTATCTTTATGAAAATATTTAATGGAAAATATATTCCAATTTCTCTTTATAACGAAAGCAAACTGCCAATTACTTTATTTTTTCCTGATTAGTTTTTAAGAGGAATTATGTTAAAGATACTAGGTGAATATTATAACAAATATTACTGTATTTTTTGTTACATAAACCATTTAATCGGGATTTTTTTGTGTGAGAAAATATCTACCAATTGTATTTGTAAAACGGATAATATCCCCAAACTACTAATTTTAAAATAAAAATTTTTTGCAAATATTACAGAAATAGAAATCCAAAACTGTGATGTTCTGAAATTCATCATTAAAGAATAAGTAGTATATTGCTCACAAGGTAATTGGACAATTGAATGAGAGTGAAAGAGAGTATAAATTTCATCATTGAAATAAATTTAAGTCACAATTATACATTCATTATATTATTATCTGTTATTTGATTATGATCCACACTTAAATAAGAATTATTTTGTCGAAAAGGAATGTTTTAAATTTTTTTTTCTTTTTCAAAGTTAAAATGTGTTATTTTTTAAAAGATGCCAAAAGAAAATGGAAGTCCAAATACGTTTGTTTCCATTATCTAATTATTTAGATAATAAATATCTATTTATAATCGATACTTAATCTTGATATCTTATTTTAAAATTGCTGAGTATAATGAATAATCATAGAGGTCGATTAAAAATTATAAAGCCAGTAGAAATTATATCTTTGTTTTTCATTCATAAAATTATTGTATAGTATAATTTTATTATTTTATTCAGACTGCAAAAATTGCGATTTCAGTATTTTTAACACTAAAATTACAATTACATTTGATTTTTGAAAAAAAAATTAATGTTTTTACAGAATTATTTATTTAATTAGAATAAATTAGGTTTCTTGTAAAATACAATAATTTAAAACTCTATTGTATTAAACAATAATAAGTACATAAATTTAACGAAATTCTGTTATTATGGCAGAATTTTGTTAAATTTATGTAATAAATTTAAAAATAAATCAATTAATAAATTTAATAAGATAATCATTTTATCAAATTTCATAAAGAAATTTAATAAATTTATGTGATATTAGATGCAAATTTATTTAAAACTTTGATTGTAATTTCATCGTCTACACAAAATTTTACCTTTCTTTTCAGAGAGATAAGAGATATATAATTCAGATTTATTCAATTAATTGAAACATAAAAATATATTTATTTAGATAGATTCCTTACAGTAGAAACAAGTTCAGTAAAGAAAATTCTAAATTTAATCTTTTATTCAATTTATTAAATGAAATGAAAAATTATTTTTAATATTTATTTGGACTAACCATTTCTAGATTATAGTGACAATGATTTCATCTATATTTTAAATAACTTTCCCTAAACGGTTATATATATTTTTTATTTATATTTTAATCATGAATTATTTGAATATTCTAAAAAAATAATATATTTATTTAAAAACTATTTATCTATTTGTTAAATAGATTTAATAGAGATAAAAAAAATTT
Source organism: Argiope argentata (assembly GCA_026289955.1). NCBI lineage: Eukaryota > Metazoa > Arthropoda > Arachnida > Araneae > Araneidae > Argiope > Argiope argentata. The sequence continues at coordinate 4,421,316 of JAOUZG010050212.1, read as the reverse complement.
CGTAGATTATTTTCAATTTCATATTATTTTTTCAAAAAGTATTGGATAACTTTTATAACACTCTAATCTCTATCTAGATGATTCTTTATGCTATTCCATACTCAAGAAGAAATTATAAAGATGGGAAAGTATTCTGAATTAGAAAATTGAACAATTTCATTTTTTAAAAGAATAATAATCAAAATTCGTATTAATAATAAATAATGAAGGAATCATAATCAAATTTGAAACTTGAAATGCAAAGAGGCAAAAAACTTTTTCTAAAGAATATAATTTTTGGGAATATAATAAGAAGAATATAATAAGTTGGATTAAAATTATTTTAAATATCAACATTTTTTATTGTTTATAAAATTGCAATTTTTTGGTAAACTTAATATATAATCAGTAAAAATTCTAACTTTTCAAAGCGTAAAAGCAAAGGTGGAAAAAATGAATAACAATCTTACTTGGGAACGCATGATGAAAGCTTTTACCAGTGCTTTATCACCAAAGACAAAGAGAGAGAGAGAAGTATCCAAAGAGGAAAGGAACTCACAAATGCTATCTAAAATTTTAGTTCCTTCTTATTTATACCCAACCCAAATCTTTCCGTAGCGATATTTTAAATTCAAAATCAGGTAATGGCCTTATAATTTTCCCTTTCTTGGAGGAATGGAATATCGAAGTGAGAACTTTGGGGGGAGGAATTGATTTATTTCGTTATTTTAGTGGGACAGCTCAGAAGTATGAAAGGATTTCAAGGTAAACGGTACGCATGAAGGTAATACCTTTTAAGGACAAAGATAAATAACAATTCTTTTTCGTACTTATCAATTGATGGCAAGAGTAGTGAGATTTATATATTTGCTTATCACTGATCTGTGAAATCATCTTCAATTTGCACAAGGTTTTTACAGGATTCCCATGTGCGAATGAATTGTGATTTCCTTTTGATTTGTGAGATCTTTGTAACTCCTTTTCTACGATAAAACATTACACAATCAGAATTGTTTAGAAATAATTTTCAAAGTCATTAATTATATTATTTTAGCCATCAGTTCAGTAAACGTTTTCAAAAAATATGAAATGTAGAAATTTCGAATTAAAAGAATAATTTTTTCATCAGAATCATAAATTGTGTTTTCCCGCCATACTATTGAAAGATAAGAATCAATCATAGAATAATAAGAATAAATATGTTACCTAAATTTTATTGAAAAATCAGAATCAATCATAGAAT
>JAOUZG010050212.1:4408569-4420084 GCA_026289955.1 Argiope argentata | reverse complement strand
GAAAAATAAGAATCAATCATAGAATAATAAGAATCAATATGTTACCTCAATTTTATTGAAAAATAATAATCAATCATAGAATAATGAGAAACAATATGTGTTTTACCTCAATTTTATTGAAAAATAGGAATCAATCATAGAATAATAAGAATCAATATGTGTTTTTTTTTTCAATTTTATTGCAAAATAAGAATCAATCGTAGAATAATAAGAGCCAACATGGGATTTTACTTCATATTGAAACATAAGAATCGATCATTGATTAAACGAAAAGAAGCATGAGTTCAATTCATCTTCATTGCCTTCACAATATTAAGAAAAATATTTCATTCTTAGATTTATTTTTTAAAATTATTTTTAAATATATGACAATTGAGCTATAAAAATGCTTTGAAAACGCATTCAGAGAATGTATATCTTCAAAAGGAAATTTTAAATTAATTTATCAAGAATAGCATTTATTTTATGTGCTTTTAGAGCGTGGGTAAGTAATAAATAATTAATGAAAATGCCATGAAACTTACTATAAGTACTACTCAAGACTTACAGCAAGCAAAAAAAAGTAAATTGAACATATATCCTTGCTGTATATCTAAAAGAACTCTTTTATTGTAGAAAACAAATTAGATTTTAAAAATACAAAATTAATTTCTCTTTTTCTTTAAAATGTCATTAAACCATCATTCAAGAATAAAATCATTGCATGTTTTTTATAATATGCAACATGATTTCCACAATTAAAGTTTTAAAAAAATTTCTCTAAAATTTGATAACATTTAAACAATAGAATGAGTATAAAAAATTTATCAATTTCCGTTTATCGTAAATCAAAATTCCATAATTTCGTAAAAAACAGTCTCTCATTCATGATGATGAATTAGTCAATTAATTATTTAAATGGAAAAAATCTGTTTATTATGTTTCGAAAAATCTATATATATTTATATGTAAATACATAAAACATGTTATGTTTAGAATAAATCTATCTTCATACATACAGAACAAATCTACTACTGATATTCTATAAATAATTAATAAATTTCAAATTAAATTTTCGCTGAATTTTTACATTGGAGCTATATTTAGTAAAACATTGTGAAAAATTAAATGTTTAGTTACAGAGTAGATCAATAAAGAAAGCTATCAAAAGCCTTATATTTAAAAAAAAATTGAACGCGATCTTTTTTCTCGCATTCTCAATAAATAAAGATAGGCTATTCTAGGTTTTTTTTTTCTTAGCAAAAGTTCATTCAGCTGAAAAGGAGTCATAACAATAGAAATATCGATACTTATGAAAAAACAGTCTCTCATTGAAGTGTGAAGCGTAAATTGCTTTATGGTCCAAGATTGTTTCTGCATGGAAAATTCGTTAGCTTCGAGAAGTTTATGCTGAGTATACAAGGAGAGGATAACGTATCATAAAACATTTGTTGTCTTTATAGTTGAGCAGGAAAGCTATCATTTCCGTTTAAATTCAAGATATAATACAAACCATCAAATTAGAGGATGGATTCTATCCTCCATGTAGCCCTAATAGGTTTCCCAGAAATTACTTCCTTCAGTTTTAGGTACGCCAAGTCAAGAACAAAGTTCTTATCAGTTGTTGAAATCTAAAGCAGCCATAACAGGGACGGAAAGGACTTATATTTCCCGTGTTTTCTTTTAAATTTGAAAGACCAACTTTGATTTGCTATCTAAATACGTCATCCAATTTAAATAATTGATGAAAAAAAAATTATCGATATCCTATTTGCATTTTATATATGATGTTTTATAATTTCTTATATTCTTAATCATTTTTAATCAATCCATCCACAATCCATCAATCCAATCCATATGAAAGAGTTAACTTAGAATTTCTTCAATTTTAAATGCACGATTGAAGACACTTGAACTCAATTCTGTAGATAATTTTTGTTTTAACTTATTTATACAAGAATATAAAGAAAATGTGCATAACTAACTCTCTACTCATGTACCTGCCTAAGACATAAACATAGAGAAAAGGATTTTAATCACGAAAATATTCGTTTCTGAAATTTGAGATTATTCAATCTTTTAAATATCCTTGTAGAAAAAACTGTTTTGAAAATTCCAGTGGTTTATCTGTTCTTATAAATATGAACAAAGAAACTTAAACACAGTAAAATTGTAATGATCAAATTTATGCATTTAATCCTTATCTCAAAAATTTAAATTTAAAATTGAACTTCTTAACGATTCTAATAATAGCAAGAATTTGTAGAGATATTATTTGAACATGAAGTTTTTTTTATCTCAGTAAAAAGGATTTATTTCATGTTTGAAAAGGTAATTTTTAAAATCCATTTTTCATTCATTTCCCTCTTCTCGAGTTCTGAAATATTTTTTTTGTGTCCCCTCGATTTGGATACTGAAAATATTTAGACATTTACGGAACTTCATTATGAGTTGAAAAGGAAATTAAATTTCCTGTAGATAGTTTTTTGGTTTTGCCTATTAGAGAAATTCGCTTTCAATTAATGCCTGTGGCAATAAATTAGAAATTATAGTGTAAGAAATAATTAAAATACAAATATTTCTCCAATTTAATACAATATTAGCAGTGTGTATTTGAGACAGTTTAAAAATTTATTCAAAGCGGAAATTCATCAGATTTTTAAATTTCCATATAATTAGCTGTTCTACATGGTTTTCAACAACATGTTGATAACATTACGGTAAATGAATACAGTATATATATTCCGAATTATTATATTTATTCGCTTTTTTATTGTATCAAAAATATTAATGGGCATTTTAATTTTACAGCCACCGTTAGATTGTTATTAGAATTTAAACTAAGGATTTTTAATATCTTATTATTTTTAAACTGTTAACCAGAATTTTTAGAAAAGCTATTATTTTTAAAAGAAAATTTCAATTCGTTTAATTAATATTTGTGAAAAAATTTAAAAACAATTATAGAATAAGTTAATAATAATTTCGAAGAAAAAAATAATTTTTTATTGATATTAAATTAATTTTATTCTTTGCAGATTTATATGGTTATTGGATCTTTATTGTATGTATTTTTTGAGAATTCAAATAAATAAGAAGACAATTTCTGAAAAATATTTTTTAAGGTTATCCGGAAAATGTCTGCTGCATCCATTTTTGTATATTTTAATGATATATCCGGAAAATAACACTGAATCAATTTTAAAATTATTGAGAGATAATCTAAGTGCCTTACTTTATTTAAATAAATATTGCGAATTTCCTTCACACTTTTCTTTTTGTATGTTTTCGCTTTTCAAAAGCATTTATAAAATTAAATTCTAACTACGAGTGTCTATACTTTTCATAATTGAAAATTCTCATTTGATTATAATAAGCATACATAAAGGTTTGCTACTGTAACTGGTTCTGCATTAAAGCTTTTGAACTTATTATTTTCATATTTTAAGGGATAAATCGGAAAAAAAGTCTACCTCTCAAAAAAAATTTCTACCTCTCAAAAAATTAAAACAATAATAGTTGCTTTCTAATTCAGGAATGATTATAATTTTTCTTCCAATTTTCAAAATTTTATAAAAACATTTTGATTATTATTACAGTAATTATTAATACACCAAAAATTAAAAATTAAATTATATGAAACATTAAAGGGTTTCGGAAGGAATTTAAAAATTTAAGTAAAAATATTTTTTTCTAAAAAAATGGAAGAAACAAAAATAAATAAAAGCACTAAATAAAAATGCATACAAAATTTTATTTCTATATATACAACAATAGCCATTCCAAATGTCTTTATAATTTATAAATGCCTCACATATTTCCTGATTAATGATTAAAGCTTTCTACGTAACTGGCAAAAATGTCTGACTGATTTTCTTAAGTTTGTATACAATTTTATTAACTTTGAATAAAGAATATTATCAAAGATTTATCTATATATATTTCGTTTCATAATGTTTTCTTATGTAACCGAAAACATCCAGACATAACAAAGTTATTTCTAAGTTTTTACAAATTCAAAAAGAAACATTTAATTAAAATCTTAAAGCCAAATTAAAAAAAAACATAAGCATTTTCTAATAATATTCTTGATATAAAAATGAGTTTAAAGTGAATTTTCAATAATTTTCAATGAAATTTTGTGGATAACTTCCAAAAATAAAATTTTGTATAGATATAGATATAATTTCTTTCGATTCCAAAAGAAAACTTGAAAATTTTAAGCTTCCAACTTTCAATTAATTTGTTTCAAAACACTCTTGGTAAATTTATTATTTATTTTAGTTAGATTAATTAATCAGCGTTGCGAATAGGAATAAAATAGATTTTATGTTTTTTTTTCTCAACAGTATTGACTTTTAATTGCGCCACATTGTATCTTCCAGCTATTCTGTTTATGTTATTTAAATTCTTTATTATTCATATTTTTCATAAGCTAAATAATTGTTAAATTATCATGATATACATATCCTTTATAAAAAATTATCTTTGTTTGTTGGATTTTCTTTGTTTTATGATTCAGATTACATTATGTGCATTATTATACGTATATTATATAACGTGAGCTTAGCGCATATGATATTAATGCAACTTTAAGATTATTTAGTCAGTAAAACGGTTCCATCTCATGAAAGGGAAAATAGTGTAACAATGTATACAAATGAAAAACTATGTTTTAAACTTTTTATGGAAACAAAACATTTTGAATGCAAGTTATAAATATGAGAAAATGACATCATCTTTCGGAAAAGTTATTAGCCCTTACAGAAAGTTGCGAAACGAACTGAAGCCTCAAATATTATCCATTATTTAGATTGTTAATTCATATCTTATATTTCTTAGAGATTATAATATCTTCAAATGCTTTCTTTATACTTTATTTGATTAGCAGTGTACAAAAAAAAAGTTATATTCATTCGCGAATAAATATAAATGAATATCATTAATTTAAACTTCCAGTAGTCCAAAAAAATCGTTTTTTAATTTAAATATGTCACTCTACTGATATGAAAAGCAATTAAGTTCTACCAAAGCGACAAATCGAAAACGAAACCAGACAGATATATAATATCTAGCAACGAATCTTTGAAACGAACTAATTTTTTATTGCCTAGTTTGAGATGAAATTTGTTTTATGTGTTTTGTCTCTATGAAGATGAAACTAAAAAATCCAATTGGAAACATAGATTATATCTTGTAAATAGTTTCATTACTAGAATTTTAGACTTGTATCATGCAAGTTCTGTATACATCAAATCTGTGAATGAATTGACTGTCTACCGATTTGAAACTCTTTAATTTGTGAACACAATAAAATGCAATAAGTTAGATAAGAAAATTTTAATATTAAATTTTTAAATGAGAACTTTGTACTTGATCTTAATTTTTTTGGCTGAAATTTGCCTGATGGAGAATAAAATCTATCTAAACAGGTTGTAACGCAAAAACTGAAAAATAAAATAAGTGAAATAAACTACTTGGAAACATAATACATGAGATAATTTAATAAAAGAAATTATCTATGATATCTTATATACATATTACATGGCAGCGTCTGCATAGGGGAAGCGCGTCTTTCTCGTAATATGGTCTTGAGTCTAGATTCGAGTATTTGTGTCCTTCTTCATCTTTGTTTTATCTGTGAGATGTGTGAGTGTGTTTCCTTTAAAAAGGAGCTGGCCAAGCGATTGTGACGCATGAAGGAGATCAGTCTTACTCTTTGGACTCTTGAAAAAACAAGAGATTCTCGCTCGGGTTACTGATCTGTCAAAGGGCGCGTAAAGTGTCATAAGTAACAACAACAAAATATTATATGCATATATGTAAAATTGTGAGCACACTCCATCAAACAGAAAGGTTTAAAATTCAAAGTTGATTTCTCACTATGACAAAAAAGTGGCGTACAAGAATGCAAGAAATACGAAAGCAGAACACGCATGCTGGTTTTCGTACTATCTAAAAGATTTATTCCAAAGGTGGAGTTGTCCAGAGTATTAGACCACTAAATTCAATTGATGAGAAATAGCAAGGATTTTCAACCCTTCTATAACTTCATTTCTTAATACACTAAAAAAGAAATGTAACTGCATTTCAACTTTCTGCCTTAGTGTCAGGAGTGATAATTTCTTAAATAATTAATGTTCTATTAATTCCAGAACTGCAGAAATAAGAAAGAAAGAATATTTTTAAAAAAATTTCTCTGAAGACAAACTTTTGCCTTACTAACAGCCATAAATTAGTTAAAAATATTCCTTTTTAAAAGCTAGGAAAGTAAGATAAATTTACTTTGTTAAGAAATTGACCAAAAAATGCCACTACTGCTCCTAATTTATCGTGTCGGGCAATTAGAACCAAAAAAAATTATTTGCGATTGTAATTTGTAAAAACTTTATTTGCTGATGCGTTATTGATTAGGTAAAAAGGAAATGGAAGTTCAAAATAAGTTTTCTATTTCCTCAAACTTATAAGTATTTCAGAATTCGAGTAGCTGTGTGCAAAAAAAATATTTCCTTTATAATGAATAGTAAACTATAAAGCTGTGCGACATTCTTCCTTTTCTAAATAACAGCTAAATGATGAATGAAGAATTTATTAGTAATTTTCTCAAGTTTTCATTAGAATAATCTGCATTGAGATAATCAGAAATGGTGTTCCACGAAATTGGTAATCCGTCATTTAAATATATATTTTTTCCTTTTTAAAATGCAAAGGATCTTTATTCTATAAAAATGAAAATCTATAAGCTGGTCAAGCAAGAAATACCTTAAATCTTTTCTAACTGGTTTAATAGCACAACAAAATGGTGTTAAGTATTAGAAGAATAAATCATTTTTTCATTGAGATATGCTTACATTTTAACAAATTTTATTTTATTTTCTCTAATATTTTTCCTTTTTTTGTTGTTTTATACGAAAAACATTGAGAGTACCGAAACCGTCAAAAATGTTGATATAGATATATTGATTTGAAGTCCCCCTGAATAAAAAAAAATATCTTTTTTTTCGTTATATTTATGTTTGTCTGTGTCAAAATCATAAACAGCACAAACAAAATTCCGTAAGAGGCTTTTGCTTCAAAACATGTGCATATCTATTAAACTTGGAATAAAATTTATTCTTATGAATTATGTGTCTATTTGTTAGCAAATTATGTTTTTTATCGCTTTTTATTACATCATGACCATCACTGAAAAAATTGAACATATTTTTTTTACTTAAGTATTTATTAAAACCTTTAATTTTTGGCCTGTTGATTTTAAACTTTGCCCATTGTTCATGAAATCTTGAATAAAGTTGCAAATTTATAAAGCCAGAACTAGTTAATTAAAAGAAAACTACTGGCTCTTAAATTCGTGCAACGAGCTGTTCTTGTTCTCTGAAGTTCAATTACACATGAAAAACAATACACGTCTCCCAAGCTTTTGTAACTTATCATTCATTATCCCAAACTAAGGTACTATTTTGAACTCAAAACTCAGATACTTCAAAATTATAATATGCGTCATAATATTAAGCAATAATAATATGCGTCATAATATTAAGTAAATTATAAAATAATACGGTTAAAAATTTCTGTTTTTTCTTCTTTTTTTTTTCAGAAGGAAAATTATAATATTTTTGCCAGAAGACAAGTATTATTTATAACAATAACAAGAAAATTAGTTTTAACCACTTTATTCACAAAACTATACAATGTAACAAAATGGAAATTTTATAAATATCCCATAAAATTGATGAATTATTCCCAAAAATTTTTGATGCTTTAAACCGGATCTTGAGGCGGGTATTCGATCAGTATGGAAAATCAGTTTCTTCGGTCCAGATCTAAAAATAAATAATCATTGAGTAAAATTACATAAGGGATTTTAAAATCATATAAAATAAAATTCTGTTAGAATGATTATTATTACAAAGGATGATTAAATTGGACATAAATAACAATAGTTATTGAATTAATTCATCAAACTAAGAACGTATAGAATAGTATACAAGTGTAATGGAATTTTCAAATTCCTCTTTAAAATAAAATATGAGCTTTTAAATGCATTTAGTTTACTAGCGGTATATGATGAATATACGAATTACTATTTTTTTAAAAGAAAAAAAAATAATTCTCCATCTTTTTTTTTCTTACTAAATTACTATTTATTTATTAATTAAATTTATTTTTTATTAATATTCAATTATACTATTCTTTATTGTTGCTTAAAATAATTAACTATTAAATAAAAAACAAATTGTTTACGGTTAAATATTAAATATGCTATTAAAGATGCTTCTGATCCTAAGGAAATTAGCTTACTGATATCGATTTCTAATATAATGCATACATATCTTTATTGTAAGAAAATATCTTTTTATTCCTTTAACATTAGTTCTCATATATAATTGAAAAGATTAGGATTCTTTTTCATTTATGATGATTTTGGTTTAATTTAATATTATTGCCTAAATATGAGATTTCAAGAATTTAAAACTGTTTACCATGAAGGGTAACTTTATTTGCTCCTTTATCAGTATCATTTATTTCTAATATTTCACATGGATAATTATTTTCAGAAAAATAAACCTCCAATGTATAAATTACATTGCTTACCATAGGGGATAATGTCATTTGTTTGTTTATTTCTTGACTATGTAGGCGATGTTTCCGGAAGAGGCAACAGTGGATCCGTATTTTAATGGAGCTATGTAGCGGGTTACTGCGTCTTTAACTGCAATGCTAGGGTCAGCCACTGCGTAGGTAGCTGCAGGAGCAATGTAGCGGGCTACTGTGTCTTTAATTCCAATGCTGGGGTCAGCCACTGCGTAGGTAGCTGCTGGCGCAGCACCAGCTACATCGCTTACGACGACGTAGTTACCGACATCCGATGGTATGACATAGGTCACTTTCACTGCGGCGGCGGGATTGTATGCTGGGGCATACGCGTTGTAGGGAGCTACTGGATTGGGAGCATAACTCACGCCGTAAAACCCGAAGTTATTGGCACTGCAGCAAACAACAGCAACAAGAAGAATAGCAACGATCTATAAATGTAAAATGATACAAATTGTGTTATTTATATTATAAAAGAGTGTCTAAATAGTAATTAAAAAATTTTTTACAATCTTACCAATATCAAATTTACAAGAAGAATTGTACAAGAATTTTAACAAGAAGAATAGTAAGGATCTATAAATGGAAAATGATAAAAAAAATTGTTATTTATATTATAAAAGAGTGTCTAAATAGTAATTAAGGATTGTATTACAATCTTACCAACATCACATTTACAAGAAGAATAGTACAAGAATTCTTACAAGAATAGAAATGATGTATAAACGGAAAATGATTTAAAAAACTGGTTATTTATATTATAAAAGAATGTCTAAATAGTAATTAAGGATTGTATAACAATCTTACCAATATCACATTTACAAGACTAAGAGTGGAAGAATTTTTACAAGAAGAATAGTAATGATCTATAAATGGAAAATGATAAAATTTTGTTATTGATATAACAAAAGAGTGCCTAAATAATAATTAAGTATTGTATAAAAATCTTACCAATATCACATTTACAAGAATAATAGTAATGATATATATAAATGGGAAAAGATAAAAATTTTGTTATTTATATTATAAAAGAATGTCTAAATAGTAATTAAGGATTGTCTAACAATCTTACCAATATCATATTTACAAGAATACTATAATAATTTTTACAAGAAGAATAGTAATGATCTATGAATGGAAAATATAAAAGTTTTATTTATATTATAAAAGAGTGTCTAAATAGTAATTTTGTATAACAATCTTATCAATATCACATTTACAAGAAGAATAGTATAATAATTTTTACAAGAAAAATAGTACAAGAATTTTTACAAGAAGAATAGTAATGATCTATAAATGGGAAAAGATAAAAATTTTGTTATTTATATTATAAAAGAGTGTCTAAATAGTAATTTACAATTGCATTAAAATCTTACTAATGTCACATTTTTTTAGAAAAAAGAAAACGTACATTTCGGTTATACTTTGAGATAAAATGCAGGAAGGTTTTAATTAAATTAATTAGAAATCAATTAAAAAAACAGACATCTTAAAGCCATTTAAAAAAGAAAGATTAGCCAGAAAAGTTTAAAATTGTAAATGAAAAGAGTTTCATATTAGCTACAATATTTTGATTTTTGAAAAAGCTGTATATTCAGTGGATGTTATACGCAATTATTTCATTATTATTTCAGTGGCCTATTAATACTGAAAACATAAATTGATTTTTGATTTTTGAAGTTGAATTTCACGTATACTTTTTAAAACTTGAAGTATAATGTTGTACTATTTTTTGTTTTTTGTTTTACCGTATTTTTGTAATCTATTTTATGATTTCTTTCTTAAGTTGCAATATATTTAAATGTAACATATTTTGTTATCTTCTTTATTTATCTTATAATTATAGTAAAAGAAAACTTTTATCAATCTTCAAATAAAAGATAGAAACACTGAATGTGGTTTTGTTACTTAAAGGGAATAAACAAAAAATTTAAACTCCTTCCTCGGAATGATTTTTAATACAATTTTTTTGACTAATTTTTTGTTAGGTAATTTCTTTTCTAAATATCATACGGTGTTTTGTTCCACTTAAATGTTTTAAGTCAGGATATCATTTTTATATTATAAAAACTTTAATATAATAGTAGATTTGAATTCAAGATGCATAAAGTAATGCTTAAAAATATATTTTTCAGATGAAACTATTTTCACAAGCACTTTATAAAAACTTTTTTAAAAAAAGCTATTTTTCTTCATTTTAATTCTTGAATTATCAATAACCACTCATCAGCAAATTAGAAATGCTTTGATTTTTTACATAAATTTTAGAAAAGAAATCTTGATAGAAAAAGAAGAATATAAATGTCGTCCTCATCTTACTCAGATTTTTAGAAAATATTTAATAATTGATAATTTGACACCGAAAGAATTTCGACAATTATAAAATGTGTAATTTGACAATGCAAATATAATTTTAGAAGAAATTAAAGATTTCATTTTAAAAAGATTTAACCAATAGCTTTCATGTATTTAAATGTTAAAATAGAGCTTTATGTACCCTTAAAGAAACCAGTAGGTATCTCTTATGAAAAAAATTTCCTAAAGTTTAGTGTTAATCGTGTTAACTATTGTTTCACAATGCTAGCATTAATTTTACTTTAATGTTGTACTGTATCATTTTAATTGCATAATGTTTCTATGTATGACGTAATAAAAAAAATCATATCTTCTTATATTCTCATAGAATCCTAATCGGGTAAAAAAATCAACCATCTGTTGGATGTGGGGAAAAAGTAAATGATTTTCTGCAGGTGGAAACAATGACTATGTTAAATGATTAAATTTATATTCATCAATAATTTGGTGCTGCCATCTATTGATTAATGGGCAGACTTTTTAATTGCCTCATTTTTGGGGGGATATCATAGGAATTTATGAAAAGCTATAAGGAACCCGTTTTTTAAATTTACACACTCTGATCACCGATTTATGCCCAAATAGC
>JAOUZG010050212.1:4354535-4388392 GCA_026289955.1 Argiope argentata | reverse complement strand
TATTGCAGATCCTTTCCATACCGGAGATGCTATTGCAGATCCTTTCCAATCTGGAAGCGCTGGGGTTACTGCGGTTCCTTTCCAGACTGGAGGTGCGACTGCAGATCCTTTCCAAACCGGTGGTACAGGTACTGCAGAAGATCCTTTCCAAACTGGAGGTATTTTACTTCCTATTGTTGGTAATAAAGGTGGAAACTTATTATATCGCGTTCCATAGATGGAATCGTAACCAGTGAGAGGCCAAGATATTCCTTTTGAAACTATAGGATCTTTTATGAAGTACGAATATTGATATCCTGGTGTATATGGACTGAATCCAGGTCCCAAGAGGATTGGAGTGACTTTCGAAAGAGGAACAGGAGGAGTCGCAAAATTAGGTGCCGGCAATATTACTTTTGGATATTGGAGATAAGGCCCTCCATCAAAAGTGTTTTTACTGTAGGAATAACCTTTCCCAAAGGCATAACTCTGAGTATATGCACCTCCATAACTTTTAGGAACATAAGTATTGCCTACTGGAAATACAACTGGAGGGATATATGTTTTCTGATAGGGCTTGGGATAGTCAAGTCCAATTACAGATGGTACAGGATCATTATATCCAAGGAAAGATGGTTTTACCACTCCTGGATAAAGACCCCCATACCTAAAACCGTAGAAGCCAAAACCTAATCCATTAATACCAGCCCGCAATCTGGCGAGATCATATGATTTTTTAGCATAATACCGCGCTCGGTGATAGTTTCTTATAGCGTCGTACGGAGATGTGTAGCTGAATCCACCATAAAGTGATTTAGGATACACCGCTGTATTCAATAAGCCAGCATCGATTACTGCTGTACCAATCAACAAAAGAATTACCTGAAATAAAAAATAAAATATAAGTATATAAAGTATGCAATAGAAAAAAAATTAAGAGATTTTTCATTACAAATGAATAATATATAACAGCAAATATGAATCTGAGAATTCAAATTCTATAATCGAAAATAATCGAATTTCTTAATCGAAATATGAGAAATTTTTTAAATAATAAAAATAATGGTATACCTAAAAGGACTTTTTCTCCATAAAAGATATAAGATTATTTATAAAAATTATTAAAGACGAGAAAAGGAGAAATATTTTTAAATTAAAAGGCACTATTAAAAAGAAAAAAAAATAGCTTAAGTATAACTACTATATAACATGCTCATGCCTATTTTAGCAATTTTTCTACTATTTTGATAATCTATATAAAACCTTTTTTAGACTGTTCGGGGAATTTTGAAAGTTGAAAGTTATTTTTAACTATACATCTTCAACTTGTGTTATGATCTTTTATAGACACACTATTTTTTTTATAAGTAATTCATTTTAATTTAAATAGCTTGCTTTCATTAAATTACTTTAAAATTAAAAATTGTTTGGTTCGACTTCAAGAATTATGGCAGATGTTTAATTATCAAAATAACTGTTTAAACTATCTTTTAATAAATGCTTTGAGAAGTAGAAAATAAAGGAAAATCAATCATAAAAACGTTTAATGCTCATTAAAAATCTCCATTTAAATCGGAATTTTAATTCATTTGATTTTTTTTGAATATTTTAATTTATTAACTATTTTTATTCTGTTGTGAATTTCTGATTTGAATTTATTATTAACAAATAATCTTCCTACTTATATATTTGAAACAAAATCTGAAACAAAAAAAAAGAAATCATGAACAGCGAAATAAAAGCAACTATCATTCTCGGTCATGATGTCCAGGATGGCCGAGTGGTTATGGCATCAGACTCTTACGCCCTCAGAATGGTTCTTTCTCCGTGGTGATCAAATGCTTATACCCGGTGTTGAGCATGGCAATGAATTTAACAGAGAAGAAACGATTTGTTAAATAAATTCAACTAGAGCGTCCACAGACGTCGAAATAACTACGAGCGGTCTAGGGCCGAAATAATGCGGCAAATTAAAAGTCCATGCACAATGGCAAGCTAACGATGCGTTTCTTCTCATGGAGTTTTACCGGTCTTACAAATCTGCAAATTCCATCCACGAATAAGCTGAGCTTTCATTGGGTTAAACTGTGGAAGGGCTGCAGACATCTGATTCACTGACGTGTTCGCAGGTTCAATTCCTGCTCCTGGATAAAATTTTTCTTATTGATATGCTTTTGATTCATTTTTTTTTCTGGCTTCAGAGTCAATATTGGCTAAGTTGTGCCAATCTCGTGAAGAATTAGTCATTAAAAACGATAAGGAACTGCAAATTGAAAAAAAACAAAGGGAAAATAGACATTATATATAGTGCATGAAATCGATGACAAATTGTTGTTGTTGCCTATAGATAAACCCCCACCGATACAGCAGCAGAATTAAGCCGAAAGGAGCGTCTCCTGTTTTTGAAGTAGCGCCAACTAGAGCCAAGAGTACGACTTAGCTACACACTCACCACATTTTCTTGCACAGCTCCTTTTTACAAAGGTGCACAGTGACATATCTCACAGATAGCACACAGAAAAACAACCATGCCCAACCCAGAACTCGAACCCGGGGCTTCCAGAAGACGAGGAAGACGCGCTATCTCTCTGCCAGAAAGCTAGCTTGATGGCAATTACAAATGAAGACAAATTAACATGGTAAGGTTCGCTATTTATCTATTTCAAATTTTGATAATCTCTTTCGAAATATTTTTAATACTGAACAGAAACTATGGTACTACATCTTAGAAAACTGGAGCTGAATAAAGTCAATACTTGCGAGTTGTTGTTATTTCTTATGCAATGTACAAACTCGTTGATATAATCAGCGTTTTAAGGCGAAAGACCGCCTCTTGTTTCATCGGTAGCACCATCTAGGGTCAAGAGTATGACTTACTTAATTCTACGTGACATAAACGCACCTTAAAGAAAGAACGCAGAAGAACAACCGTACCCACAGGGACTCGAACCCGGGACGCCCAGATTACAGGGAAGACGCCCTACTCCTATCTCAGCACGCAGTCGTGAATGTGGGCAAAATAAGTAGGACTTATCCGAAGTCCTGTTAACTAAGAATAAGTCATACTTACTCAATCTACTGCCCTAGGGCATCATCCTGAAAACCAGAAATAGATGGCTAAATGGAATCAAATGTAAGATCCGAGTAAATTTTCAAATACTGAAAGAACATTGCTTTGGAATTGGATCTAAGTCTGGAAAAGGAACAAATGTTTTCATATTTCAGCTAACTGCCTTGGCGGCAACGTCAGATTCCTTTTTCCTGGGGATACCAACGTGTCCAGGAATCCAACAAAATGGATTATTAAAATTACAATCCAGCAATTTAAAATATAATTTTACTGTACTGAGATGGGTTGGGATAGCCTGACTTGTAGAGTGTTGTATTCCTCCCCTCCAGCCGAAAACTCTCTGTGTATGGGGAGGGTTGGCGCATATCAAATATATCGTGGTCACAAATTTCTTGTCGAGAGAAATGCCATTAGGGGTATTGGGTCAGACATGATCGTTCTCTCGTTCTAGATCTAAATTACGATCTGTAGATGAATGAATGAAATTTTTGTGGGAACTCCGCTCCATAAAAAGGGTATGTGACGTGTATGAGCTATAAGTGAGACTTCTTCCCTAGCTCAGGAGTATATACCCACAAACGCTCCCCCCCGGAGTACACCTCGTAATTGGGGAGGAGATGCTTCCGGTATGGTAGTTGAATCTTGCCTACCCGGTTGGTATACTAATATGTGGGGGTTAGACTCCTCCCATCTATGACGGGTCGTACTTCCTTTCGGGGAGGATTGTACCTCGGCCGGTGACGGTCATTAGGACTCAACCACAGTTCCCGCTAATTGCTGTTGCGGTGGTTCGGCCATTCAGTTTCTATGGTTAATCCGTGTACCTTCGTGATGGGTCGGGAATGATCCGTGTACCTGATGATGGGAAATCGTTATGTTACTATGTGTTATGTTATACTTGTTATCAGAGTTAAAATTTATATTGCATTATGTATGCTACCTTGTGTTTGACTTATTTTGTCACAAAACTACAACAGTAGTTTTGTAAAAAAAATGGATGTCAATCGGCTTGAGAAATGGCGTCGAAAATACATATTCTCGAAACACATTCTGTAAAATTGTGTGTAGTAGTAAATACACAATACCAAAAATAGTATGTAATAGTAAATTCACAATCACAAACTTTACAAAACACCCTACATGGGAATATGAATCAGCCTAGGGCAAGGAAAAATTATTTAATACATTTTAGTCCACTTAAAAATGGTATATTAAAAATATATATATAAATATTTGTTAATATAACTGACCAAGTTAAAACAATTATCAAGAAATAACATTTTCTGGGAAGTGCTAATATTATAGTCTTAAACACTTTACCGCAAATTTTTAATCCATTTAAATTTTATTGATAAAAGCAAGACATTAAAAAGCATCTGGAGCAGTGAAAAAAATACAGTTGTAAAAATTATCATAGTCATTGATATTTATTTTGAGAAAATGCAATAATTTATTCTATCAATTACCTATCTATCTATCAATTCTAATTATCTATCTATCTTATTCAAATTATCTATCTATCCATTCACCTAATCTATCTATCTGCTGATTTATCAGCGGGACTTGTCCACGGCAAGTGCCATTAGTCACAACACAACAACAACCTAATCTATCTAACTACCTATTACATATTTATTAAAACGATCTATCAACTTATCTATCTAACTGAATCTATATTTTAATTCAAAATATTCTGAAATGACTTATGGGTAAAGTAAAATAATTTTATTTAGCATGTATCCAAAAAAAAAAAAAAAAAAAACAGCAGAAAACTAATAATTCCACTTCCAAAATTTTGTCACAGTTCTTTCACAATTCAACAAGCCATAAATTCTTCTTTAACTTTATATTTTTCCAGTCGATGCTGAAAATAAGAAAAGGGGCATCAATCTCAAGCAGTGAAATCTCGTGACTTTGCGCTCATTCATGTTAATGCGATTTTTTGGGCGTGCGTGACCCATTTGAACTCGAACACCTCCGCTTTTGTTTAAAATGGTATTATGTGTGACACCAGACACTTTCTGACACAAATGACGAATGTGGATATTCCCAGAAAATAGAGAATTATTTTGTTCCAATGAATAACAGTTACGAAAAAGAAAAAACGAGAGGTTATATGGAAAGTTTAAAATTTTTAGAAACCTGTTTTAGATTCGAAGTGTTTAATTTAGTTTTTGGTATAATTTTTATCAATGAACAGAATTAATGCGGGTCAATTTTGATAACTTATTTAAACTTTTAATTAACTATCAACTGTTTATATCCCTGATGTTTGAATTTTTTACCCTCCACCTTAAAAGAAATAAGCACTTCCAAATGAAGTAAAGTAAAAGAAGTAAAAAAATTATAAATTTTTCTTCCAATAAAAAAAGGGAAAAAAATATTTCCTTTAATATTATGTCTCTGAATTAAAATAAAACCTCTGATTAATAGTTAAAGATTCTTTTGTTTATTCAGTATTGTTCATTCTGTCTTCGGTAAAAATAAAAAATACATAGTTAGCGAATATTTTAACGATTAAAACGTATTTTAAAAGTTTGAAAATTATTGAACTGACTTAATAAAATTTATTATTTTATTAGATAGCTTAAACAATTGTTGATGTTCACTTTAATATTAATTATAAACTTTTTGATAAAACATTTTCTAGAATTTCAAATTTTTATTTCCAATTTCTAGCTCTTAATATTCTTCTATATATTATTTTGCAAATTTTATTTTCTTAGAGAAGCCTGAAACTGCACTTTTACAGATTAATTTATTTAATAAAATCGCAAATAAAAATAATTCCAAACTTCAATATATTTTTATAATATTATAATGCACTATAATGCAGTTAAGATTTAATCAATTTTCCATATATTATAGAAAAATAAAAGATAATTTCATATTTCCGCTTCCTTTTGCTTTAAAAGTTACAAATAACCTAATGATTTAACTCTTTGAAAGATTATTTTCCTTTTTCTCATGTTCATATAGAAATCGAATTATAAGTAGTTTATAATTCAACGTTTTCTGGATATTTTAAAGATAAAGAAATTTTGAGATTTCAGAATTTTTACTCCTAAATCCTATATCTAAACGTATTGTTTGCCTATTTTAAAAAGTCATTTTTAAAAATTAATTGACAGTAAATTGGATAGTTAGTTTTACCTATTTACATTTTCAAGTATTTGAAAGAAATATCCAAAATTCTTATATAATTTAAAGAATATTAGCAATATACCATATGACCCGAAATTTTGCAGATAAAATTGAAAATAAAAGGCTTTAACACATTCTAATTTTACACAGTATTCAGTTTAAGAAAATCGGGACTCTGTATTTGTTTATCGATTTTTTTGCATTCCTTTAAATAAGAAAATATTTCACTGATAACAAAAATGTATAATGCGTAATGTTTAAAAAGTTGAAACAGTTTAAATTATGTTTTCAAAATTTAATTAATTTAATGTCCTATAATAGAGGAATACAGTTAATATATTTATTTATTTATTTTGTCTTTTTTAAGAAATAATCTTTGCTGTTGTTATTTTCCCATTTCAATACACGAATATAAATTTTGTAGCGTTATTATTTAAAATGTCTAGTACTGCAACATTTACAAAATTTACGCATTTATTTTTAATAAAAATCGAATACATTTATTAATGAAAATAATTTATTTATTGAATTTAGTCTCACATAATATGTTAACTTTTAGATGATTTTATTGAGAGTTATTTTTCTTGAAGTGCCGATTTGTAACAAGGAATTTACTAGATTCTGAATTTCAGTAAAATTTTGATTTGCTGTTAAAAGGCAAATATTTGATAAATAAAATACTTTATTCTGTCTTGTAAGGGGAATATGCGATTCTTGCAATCTTAAATTTTTTCAAGTATGTAACTAAGCATATATACTGCACATTTATCCCTAAATAAATAGGTCGGTTTCAGCAGATTTCGCATGCTTATATAAAACATGAGAAAGAGTACTATCAACTTTTCATAACAAAAAAATTAATTAAATATTCAATTTTTTTCATGTTAAATTATTCTACCATTGTTTTTTAAATTTAAATTTTATCTCTAATATCTCTTTTACTGATGATTTTATTGATTTTTACACTATTTATTTAACGATGCTGAAAACTAACTATAATCTCCTAAACAAATTAAATATTCAATTAATTATAAATTTTGTTTTCTCTTCTCATGTTAAACTATTCTACCATTGCTTCTTAAATTTTAATTTTATCACTAATATCTCTTTAACTGATGATTTTATTGATTTTTACACTATTTATTTAACGATGCTGAAAACTAAAGATAATCTCTTAAACAAATTAAATATTCAATTAATTAGAAATTTTGTTTGTTTTTCTCTTGTTATACTATTCTACCGTTGTTTTTTAAATTTCAATTTTATCTCTAATATCTCTTTTACTATTGATTTTTACACTATTTATTTAACGATTCTATTAACGATTTAACGATAACGATTAACGATTTATTAATGATTTAACGATAAGTATAATCTCTTAAACAAATGACATATTCAATTAATTAGAAATTTTGCTTGCTTTTCTCATATTAAACTATTTTACCATTATTTTTTAAATTTCAATTTTATCTATAAGTTCTGATGATTTTATGAAATCAATAAAATCATCAGTAATATCTCTTTTACTGATGAATTTATTGATTTTTTGCATTATATATTTAACGATGCTGAAGACTAAAGATAATCTCTTTAACAAAAACAACTTATCTTATACTTCAAATTTTCATGTACAAATACAATCAAAACTATTCCCTTCTGGTAAAATGGTGAATATAGCTCGTTATCGGTGTGTCAGGCCATATAGCATGACACATCATGAGACCACTGAATAGAATAATAAAATGCGTTTAATATTTTTAATACACCGAATTCGGCAGCGCTTTTGTTATTTATATTGATATCTTGAATCACAATCACACATTGTTTACCGTTAGATTGTCTCGGTACAAGTTAAGTTATTAATCAGTGTATTTCATTATTATAAACATTTAATGTGAGCATCGGTCTTATTAAAGAAAAGACCTGGTGTGAAATAAACGTAATGATTCGAATAGTACAGACTAAGAAGATCAAGGTGATTATTCAGGAAAATCAGAAGAATTAAGCTTACATTACATCATACTGATAATGAAACTAATTATAGTAAAATATTGCCAAGAAGATAAAAACGTGTTGGGAAACGAATAATTTATCTTAACCAATGCTATGGAGTTGTAAACACATAATCAAAAGGGATTAAATAATGGGCCAGAAATTTAAAAAAATTACAGCTATGCCTGGCCAAACGCGAAAACTATGGGCCAATCCGAAATCATTAGAGATTTTGAAGAATTATTGAATGTGAACTTACTAATTACAGTTATATATATTTCAATTGCCTGATTTTAATTAACAATATGTAGAAATTATAATATAAGCTAGATTTTCTTAAATAAAAATTAAATTATTATTTTGTACACAATTTTATCTACATTAAATCTTACAGGAAGGGGTTGGTAATTTATGGAGAGAAAACTATTATTGACGATTCATAAAAATCGTCTGGTTCAATTGATATTCTTATTTTATAAAACAATAAAGATTTTAGATGATGAATGAATCTTGTATTTTATAATATTTCGAATAAAAATATGTTTAGTATTAAAAATAATATACATGAAAAAATTTAAATTCCGATTAAGGCGACCAGGGACCTTTAAAATTATTTTTTATAATTTTCCCCTTAGCAATGTGAAATTTTACAGGTATTAAGAGTAAGATTATAAGAGATGGCAAACACAATTTTAAAACATTATATTAATTTATTTAAGAATTAGTGGGATAATATAATATAATATTGGCGATATATAACGTTAATGAAAAATGTTCCAGGTGCTAGAAATTTGTTCGAAAGCCCTCCAATTTTTAATATTACTTTCTCTGACCCTTTTGAAACAAAAGTTCAGATTAATCTTGGATTTAAGTACGAAATATCAAAACTAACCAATATAATAACTTAAAACTACTGATTTTTCTTAAAAAGTTAAGTTGTTATATGAACTAGAGTGTGCTAAATTATTTACTTGCAAAAAAATACTTTGATATTCAACACTCAAATTTTGCCAATTCTCGTGTCCATTGAAATAAATATGAAATTGAATGATTAATTAATGGTATTAAATTTCAAATCAATGCAACATATTATTCATAAATATATTTAAACTTACTTTAATTTTCATTCTTACTCTGATTGCAGTTGCTCTCTACCATCCAATCTTCATCATTCCGAGTAAGAAACAATTCTATCTTCACGTACCTTAAATAGATGCCGCCTGCATTTGCACAACACCTCTCCTCCCAAATTTAATTAAACTCCCCCCGATTATCAGAGCTTGGTGTATAGGTTAACTGCTCTTTGTTAATAACCCCGTATGTCTTTACCCTGACATTTATGATGGTGAATTGCACCATTTGTGCATGATCTTTTACGACACCGTTCACTTCGTAAATGGCGGGCTGTTGTTTAAGGTCTATTGCTTTTTGTGTCGTGGTTTGTAAGAGAAAGCATGCAATAAATTTCGCATGAAAATATTTGGAATCAAAAAAGAATGAAAGCGTGTTCCTTATGCATAAATTTACTGCTGGTCCATCGAAAGAACGGAAGCTTCACTTATGGGAACTTTCTCCAATATCAAAACTAATAGATCTGACAAAATAAAAAAAAGATCAATCCAATAATTTAGCAGTAAAATGGTATAAAATAAACTGAAAGTGATTTAAAAATAATTTTAGAAAAAATTAGAAAAAAATAATGTAAGTGGAGCAGTTAATAATGTAGGGAAACGAACAAATTGATCGTTTCATTCAATATTTCCAGTTTGTAGAGAAAGTAATAAAATTTTGCAATATCAAATCAGATTTCAAAAGTAGTAGAAATTTCTATCCGAAAACAGCTTTCTGAAACCGAAAAATGCATAAAACAACAATTGGGTACGCAGTAAAACGGAAACTTATTGTTTCCGTTTTAAGTGAATTTCTTTATTTTGTTATTTATTGGTACTTGAATTCAGGGAATTTTATAGTTCACAAATAAGGTCATCGTAAATATCTTTAACGAAACAGTATAAAAGAAATGCATCAAAGAAATTTTGTTATTTTGTTGTTCCCTCTGTTCATATCTTGTTGAACATTGCTTTTTTCCCCTTTCTATCTAATTCCAAGCTCAAGAAGCATTTCCAAAAAATTCTAATTTCTGAACATATTTAAAAATAATTTCATTTTTTATTAATTCGCATAAAACAATTTTAATGGATTTCGCCTTTTATTTACCTTATTAATTAAAAAAGAAGTCTTTTAATTGTATAAATCCTTTGATGGTGATAGTATGCGATGAGATTAATGGATTTCGCCTTTTATTTACCTTATCAATTAAATAAGTCATTTAATTATATAAATCCTTTAATGGTGATGGTATGCGATACGATTAATCGATTTCGCATTTTATTTACCCTATTAATTAAATAAAAAGTCATTTAACTGTATAAACCATTTAATGGTGATGGTATGCGATGCGATTAATCAATTTCGCATTTTATTTGCCCTATTATTTAAATAAGAAGTCATCTAGTTGTATAAATCCTTTAATGGTGGCGGTATGCGATGTATAATCTTTTTTCATAATTCATTTGCCACCCAAATTTATTAAATCATTCTTAAATGAAAAACTGCAATTCAAAAGTTATGTGCAAGGCATAAACGTTTCCTTTGCCCCTAGAACTATTATTTTAAATTCAAATAGCAGAATATTCCTGAAATAGAGGTAAAGATACTAACCCTTTGCACTCTGAAAAATAATTAGAGGCAAAATTATTCACCTAATACAAAGATTTGTTTATTGTTACGAAGAATAAATATACATAATTCTTTTAAGTTGAATTTCTATGAAAAATCAATCTACATCCTCATTATGTAGGCGTTTCTAACAATTAAATTTGAAGAATAAATAAATAAAACGTCAAAATGATGCACAATCTTGAATGGTGAGTCAGAGGCACCATCGGAGTGCAAAGGGTTAGGCTAAAGTAGTAAGTAATGAATGAAGATTTTAACAACGTTTTTAATATTTCAAGTATTTTATATAAATGTCAAATAATTTACTGTAAAGTAACATCTTTTATTATCTTTTGTCAAAGTGTAATAATTTAATCTCATTTTCTGGTTGTTTTTTAAAAAAAATAATAAGACATATAATAGAACTATTTTCTCAACATTATTTAAATTATTCTAATTTTTCCTGAATGCTATTTTTGGAACAATATAATTTTTGTATCCATCAAAAATAATTATTTTTATATATATTTATCCAATAACCAATACTGTAAATCAGTTATTGTGCCGAAATTATTTATTGCGTTTAATCTAGATTAAATGTCTGATTGATAATTTGATTCCTTCAAGAAAGTCAATGACAATCTAATGCCCAATAATATTTGGTTTCTAGCTCCACAACATCATAATGATACAGAAAATTGCTGAGAAATTAAGTGGCATTATAAATAGAGAGTTTCTTAAATTTTAAAATGATGTGAAATCATTTATTTGATAATACGAGCGAAAATTTTAACGAAGAAGAGCCAAAATCTAGCTTAAATTTTAATTAATCCGAATTTTACTTATGATTTCAAAAAATATACCGAAGATAGAATTTCCCCCCTTCAAATTAGGTTTCTATCAATTGCATAGCTTTAGAACCCATGGTACGTGCTGTAAAAAAACTAAATCATCTATACTATTCCCTTTATAATTACCGAAATCTTTAATTAGTAAAATTAAAGATGGATATTGAATATGATTGAATTTTTATTGTTAGTGGCATCGTTTTTAGCTTTCAATAGATCGGTTTCTTCGTACGACTTAAAAATGCTATCAATACTGTACTTCTACATAAAACAGAAAGGATAAATTACATGTTTTTATTATATTCTTTTTATCATACTGCAGCACCCAAAATATATACAATATAAATGGATTATCTTAGTAAATCCTATATTTGACCCCTACCTAAGAAAAGATATATTGAAATTAATATTTCTGATTTTAAAAGATTGTTTAAGTATAAATATTTTAACATTGCCTTCAATTTGTACATTTTTAAATATGATAACTAAATTACAAATTTGGCTTTAGATTGCTTTATTTGAACTGTTTAGGTTCAAGTATTTATCGTAAATTCATATTTGTTTCTTTATAACATGCTAAAGAGCCGTGGTAACCTGATGACAAGTTCTCGGCCCGCTAGCCATAGGGCCACTGGTTCGAGTCCTGATTCCATCGAAGAATCGTCGTGTTAGGGGGTCTGTTGCAAATTAAATCCAGTCAGGGCCAAATGTCTTAGCTCTGGTGTGGTGTAGAGAGGGTTGTGCCAGCATCTGACCACGGTACAAAATTATAAGATCTATCCCAATATAGACATAGTGCCATTTTACAACGGGGCGTTAAAATAACTAAAAAAACAATTATAAAATATAAGAATTTACAAAAGTTGTTTTTTTCTTCACTGTTGGTAAAATTTATTTTAAAATAATTTTGACGATTTGATTAAAGGTATTTGAGGTATACTAATTAAAAATAAATGTTAAATTGCGTGTTTTTTAAAATATTCTTCATTAGATTAGATAGATTCCATTAAAAATTTTCATAATAATCCCAATCATTTTATTCAAGACATTTTTTATTAATTTTTCAAAGTTGCATTTTCGAGCTGATTATTCGAATTTCTTTTGTTTGTTTGTCCGCTCAATATCTTCTAAACGATTTACTCTAAAACCATGTTTTCCAAACAAATCCAGACGTTTCCTGCTTCCTTCTAACATATTCTATTTCTGCATTCTTTAAGCTGAGATGTAAAACTAGTGTGTTTTCGTAGCTTCCCCAAAGCAAGTTATTTCCCTTGTTAGACTCGGCTTCCTACTTACGATTTCTGGACCTGTAATGCGGCTGGTAAATTGATCTTACCACATGAGCAGCCGCGCGAAACGCTAATTTTGCCAGCCGTTTGCTCGCTTTCTAAATGCATTCGATTTTCTAGAAGCAAGGTTATATTTCCACTCAAGTACCATAAGGATTTCGTAGAAGGGAAACTTACAAGTGGAATAAATATCTAAATAAAATAGTATATTTGAGAATTACAATTAAAAAAACTTATCGTCGCTGCCTTTGTAGATTATTTTAGTGATGAAGCCGAGAGCTTATGAAATGTGACACATTTACAAGAACAAATATCGTTGTTACAGCATTATTCATAGGTATAATACAGATTTGACAACCCTCTACTGTTTCAAGATTCTACTAAATGCTCTACCGAATGAAGAATAATATTAAAAAAATATTTTAGTATGAATTAAAGAGATAATAGAATATGTCACTTATTTGAAAGCAAATATATAATTGGCTACATCATAATTAATACGCTTATTACACAGTTCTTCTTGTATTTAATGAATCACAATTCTACTGAATATTCAGCAACCAAATATTAAAAATAATTCATGGAGAAAAGGTAAGCTTATTAAGTATGACACGTGTACGAATATTTTCATTATTGCACTGTTAATAGGCTTGTTTAAGAATGATTATTAACAATTGATCCTTCTTCCTCTGGTATTTAATAGAAGCCAATACTATTGAATGTTCAGCTGCCTAGTATTAAAAACTATAATTTGATAATAACATAGCTTATGAAATATGGCCCATAAACGAAAGTAAACATTTTCAATGCTACTCAGTTGATAATTCTTCGTCTGGCATTTAATAGAGCGTAGTACTGTTAACTTCTTGGCTGCTAAATTTTAAAAATAATCAATGGAGAAAAGGAAAGCCTATGAAATATTATTTTTGTATGAAAATAAATATTTTCACTATTGCGTCTTTAATCGCTCATTACACAAGTGATAATTTTTCCTCTGATATTTTATAGAAGCGAATACTACTGAATGCTCAGTTGCTAAGGGTTAAAAAAACTCATGAAGAATAACAGATCTTATAAAATATGGTCCATAAACGAAAGTATTTTCAATACTACTTATTTGATAATAATCCGTCTGACAATTAATAGAACGTAATGTTGTTGAATGCTTGGCTATTAAATGTTAAAAGTAATCCGTGGAGAAGAGCAGAACTTATGAAATGTGACACGTAATTGAAAGCAAATATTTTCATTATTACACGGTTAATAATTCTCCATCCGGCATTTAATAGAATGCTGCACTGTTAAATGTATAATTGCTAAATGATGAAATAATTCAAGGAGTAGAGGATAGTTTAGGAAATATAGCAGTATAAGAAAATAAATATCCTCATTATAATGTTGATAGTTCTCCTTCTAGTATTTAATGGAACCCAATACTACTGAATGCTCAATTGCTAAATGTTAAAAATAATTTATGTGGAAGAAGAGATCTAATGAAATATGTTAGTTTAATAAAATACATATCTTACTATATTATCATTAATAGGTATATTACATGTTTGATAATTCCTTGCCTAGAATTTTATAGAACACAGTTCTAATGAATGTTCAGCTTCTAAATGTTAAAAATACTTCATGGCAAGGAACAGAGATTATAAAATATAATGCATAAAAGAAAGTAAATATTTTCATTATTACATGGCTGGTAATTCTCATTACGGCATTTAATAGAACGTAGTTCTACTGAATGTTAAATGTTAAAAGTAATTCATAGAGAAAAAGAGAGTTCATGAAATATGGCTGTATAAGAGTATAAATAGCTTCATAACAGCATCCTTTGCATATTATACGGTGAATAATTCTTTATTTGATATTTCATATAACGTTGTACAGATTGTATAGCAAATAAATGTTTAAAATAATTCATAGAGAGAAATAAATCTTATGTAACATGGCGGGTTCCCGCACAAAAAATTGGAATAAAACTTGAAAGCAAAATAATGTGAATAAAATTAGCATAGAATTGACATTATTTCACTGTTGCATTTTTAGATCATACATATTGATAAAAAATATTATTTTAATAAGAGAATAATGTAACGATTAATAGTTTTTATAATAATATAAGTCAGCTAAAGTATTGCATTATTACATTTCTCAAAATTAAAAAATCGTATAAATTATGGCTGCTCAGAAATATTTTTCTTCTGGACATGGGCATTAAATAGTTTCACATCACTTTATAAATTCTTTTATACATATATGTAAGCCAATTTGAGTCTATCCTTTTGTTTGTCTATTCTTCTATAAATTTCTTCAATGGAACTTTAAAACAATATAAAATATGAAATATCCTGTTGTACCCTAAGATGTTACTTTCCAGATCGATATAGTTACTTTTTCCAAGGTTTTCTCCAACAGCAAAATGCTTGAATATGAAACTTCCATTCTGATTTTTTTTCAAAATAAAATAAGAGATAAAACTTTTAAAACAATCAGAATCGATACAAATCGATTTTAAAGCATCTCGTATGTTTTATATAAAATTAATAAAGATAAAAAGATAAATATATTTATGTTAAGATGAGCTTGTTTTTAAAATCCGTAGTATTTTCATGAACAACATAATAACATTATTGATATAAGAAATTATGACTAAAATTCAAGTTTAAATTTTGTATAAAAGGCTGCATTCTGCATTTCAAAAGTTATTTACTCCAAATTTAAATTATTTCTTATGTTCTAACCTATGTTGTCTAGTAATTAATTTTATTACAGAAAAAGGATAAGCAAGTGAAGTGGTGTCATAATTTGGATAACATTCCAGTGGAATTTCTTCAACATTCATTGCTTCTAGAAATTAGTGAAGAGATAACTATAATTCTTAGAAAATGAGCAAAGAGAAAATGATTATTTAATTTAGAATTTATAGAATAACTATTTCTGAAAAAAATTAACATACCTCAAAAGATCTCAAAGTCTTGCGAAATGCAATTATTGCCAAATGAACACTAAATTTAAAATGGTAGTTTAGATTTAATTCCTATTATAAATAAATTTTTCCAAGACCAAAATTATCTTTTTGATAGGTCATGAATCTTAAAGAATTTGAATATGAAACCGATGGAAAGTTGATATTGGTAGCAATATTAAAGCGTGAATGAGATACAAAATTAAAATGTTAATAATAATTAATGTCAAAATAATTTATTTTTTATGATTTCCTAGGTAAAGTATATTAAAATAAATAAGATATATCATCACACTTTTTAATTTCACTTGTACAAAATATAGAAAGAGAAAAACATTGTAAACATGAAAAGATCTCTACGCTTCAATTATCCTCAAACCTTGAATTTTTTTTCAAAAATAAAGACTTTTTCAGTTTTATTCAATTTAGATTATAACACTCCCTAATTATTTTATTTATTTAGTTTTAATGCATCATATAACAAATTTAAGAATATAAGAATTAAAGAAATTTTGATTTTCTCAATTTTCATTTTCGATCTTGTACTGTTAAAAACATTTATCAATAAAGACAACGTGCTGCCATCTGTTGTTGCTCTTACATATTTTGGATATGATAGATGAGTTATTGTAGATAAACCTAATAATTTTCATGTAAATCTATCTATTTTGAGTAAATCAAAGCAAAATAAGAAAAATAATTCAATATTTCATCTTAACTTTCCATACAGATCACTATAAAATATACAGTTATGATAACAACCCTTTCTGAAAATATTTCCTTTAAGAATTGACAACTATTTCTAATTTTTAAAGTAACATCTGTTTGAATTTGATTGCCATATTATTTATTGTACTTTACCAACATTAATTAATATTTTTCTATTGATCATCATTTTTTTTCATTGTGGTTTTTTTGTGATATTAATATACTGCACTGCATTATTAAATGAGACTGCTTAGCAGGCAAATGCCTGAAGATTGATGTAGACAAGTACCATCTCGTCGGAGATGAAAGAAGGTTGTGCTCGGAATCTATGTTGCTAGAATTAATTTTTTTAAATATATTATGTTACTTTCTGTCAATTAAAATATTATCCGTGACTCTTTTAATATCTGTAGGAAATATTTTAAATAATTTTTCAAGACGTCAACTAGGATCAATGCTCAAACCTCTGAAAGCATCATATTTCTTTGAAAGAAAAGAGGAAAAAAAGAAAGCCAGCGGAAAATGAATATTAAGAGAAGAGATTCCAAACATAATGGTAAAATATGAATATATCATCTATCTGCTCTTTATGATAAGATTCATACTTGTTTCTAAAAATTCCTGGACAAATATTCTTAATGTTATTCAAAGGTGCATTCTGGTTAATCTAATGAACATTATGAAATTTGTTGCTTTTGTAGGGCTTCTTAATCTGAAAACCAACAAATATGCTGTTCATCAACATTGAAGGACTTGATCGAGAAATGTTGATACTAAATATATTAAACTTACATTTTCTTGTTGTGTTCTCTTTGTAACCTTATTATTACTCCTAGTTTGATTTATAGCAGAGAGAGAGTAAAATACTTTAGAATTAAGAAACAATCGCTTTCTTTTTTATATATTTATTGTATTATTTATTCAAATTTGGCATCAGTAAAAAACCCTAGTTATTTACTAATTTCAGTACGGATGATCATTTTCTGAAGTATAAAATCCCTATGAATTGACAACCTTTGATAAATTTACAATTCTATTATTGAGCACTGTTACATACTGTTAGACATTTGTACGTCCTTGTGTTGTTTTTACAGTTCCAACCCATGATCGCAAAGTAAACTGGATTCGAACAACGTGGGCAAAGTTTAGCTCTTTGTTTTTGGCAATGCCTATTATGCAAGTTTGTCGAACTCGGCTCGTATAAATACAGGTGAGTTTAAGATCTTCGTGGGCAGTACTTCTTCTTCTTTCATCCGGTCAACTGCATTCGAGCTATGGAGAGACGAGTCTTTGAGCGCTGAGGTGATATCAGACTATGCAGTTGATTTGCTTATTAGTGTATATTAGATGCATCGCCGAATTATCCGAAAGATTGGGTTCGAATCTGGTTATAGTTTATTCACCCAAGATTTGGTGATGTCAATTTCCTTGAACTATATTTTTTATTCAATGCATTATTTCTTGCACAAAGCATGAGCTTATGGACTTTTACAGTAATAAATATAATCTTTATGGGCAATACTTTCTTCATTTTGCTTCCTCGGCAATAAGCCCACTGCCAAGCTTTGCTGCATTTCGGGTTAATCTACTTCTGTCAAGATAACAGAGTGATTATGGGACCAGCATTTTAACCTTAAGTACAACTGGTTTTACCTCAGGTTAAAATATACTTGTTGTACTATTTCTTCAAACTTGGCATCATTAAAAAAAAAGAATTAGTTCGCAATTTCGATACGGATGATCATTTTCTGAAATATAAAGTCACTATGAATTGACAACCTTTGTTAAATTTACAATTCTTTTATTGAGCACTGTTACATACACATTGTTTATTGAAAATTTTGTTCGATTTTTTTTCCATATTTTTAAGAAAAAGATATTTTATAAAAGAATTAGAAACTTTTATTTATTTAAAAACTCTAAAAAAAATATTTTTTTAATACTAAAATAAGAGCAAGTTATTAAACACACTCCAAAATCACCAGCTATAGTGAATTTTTAAGTTCATGAATGTATGAAATAAAAAATAATAATTTGGAACATTTCAAGGTTTTATATATATTTTATTGGTCACAGTTACAGTATAAATTATTAAAAAGAGCAATAAGATATAATTTATATTCCAGGATATGAAAGAGTATTTATTTCCTTTGAATTCTGAAATCTCAACTGCATCTGAAAGCAAGTGTAAAAGTTTTATAAATCATAATATAATAAATAAGCTTCAGCATTTTCAAGAGTATTCTACTAAAATATTTAATTTCTTTAATAAAATTAAAAGTAAATTAACAGAGAGTTTATTCACTACTTTATCACAAAGGCCTTTCGATCAAAGCCTATTTCTGAAAAGACTTTTGAATGATGTGATTGAATTTTTTCCAAAAGTAGTATCGATTTTATTTGGTTTCATGCGTTTATTTTAGTTTGAGTCATATATTTTATAAAATTTAATTCTAACGCTTTTGAAATTTCATCACTTTTATCTATTTGATGCTAAAAATATAAATTTATTCTCTATAGAATCATAATAATACATACTTTCATGTAATTCAAAATGTGGGTGAAGAATTTTCTTCACATAAATCTACAAAAAAGGTTTTAGAACATATTTTTGATTTTTTTCTGAATTTCACATGAAGGGCGTACATAAGTAACTTTAAAATATTATTACAAGTTTTAAACATTGAATTTCTTTTAAAGTATGTATTTAATTTTTAATAACCTTTTATTAAAAGTTTTGTATGTGAACATAAAGCATTTGTGATTTGGTGTACGTATCGACAACTATGAATTTAATTTCTCTTATAATGAAACTAAGCTGAATTCTTCTATTATTGTTTCTTTTAATGTTACAAAATTGATACTTAAAGGAATTGTAATTTTGAAATATACGTCTATTTCCTTATATATAAAATTTCTCAAATCACGACTAAAATAGCTAATTCATGAAATTATCGAAATCAAAATATTTTTATTTAATTCTGACCTCATCAAAATTTTAAATTAAATGTCAGATTTTAAAAGTGATCATTAGTAAGTCGTAATACTATTATTCAAAAATTTTACTCGATAAATACTAAATTAAAATTTTCTTACCTTATATTATTAATAAAATTTCTTTCCGTATTCAAAACCTTTTTCAGCCCCTAACTCTTTCCCAAATACGATCTCATGTGCCAATTTTTCAAGCTCTTTTCCGACACTGATATCATGTGCTGATTTTTCAAGACCCAGCTCTATTCCGGTGCTGATCTCATGTGCCGACTTTTCAAGGCCTAGCTCTTTTCCAATGCCAATTCCATGCTCTTTTTCTTTAACAAGAAGTGGATAATAATACAGGTATGGCCAAACTATTGCCTTCTCAGCTCCAATTTTTTTCAACTCTGAAGCATAAAGTCCTTTGAGTTTTTCAAGACTAGCTCCGTATTCCAAGCCAAGCATACCTTGAGCAGTTGAGCATAAGGCAAAGATGGCAACGAAAACAATCTGAAATTTAATTTAATTGTGTAATTTGAATCAAGAAAATTAGTTTATGTAAACAATTTATGCTTCAGTAACAATCTAAAAAAATTTATGTAAAGAAATTATTTGCTCTGAAGATTCTGTCTTTGAGTAAAATAATATAAAATAAAGCAGCATTCTTTGTTATTTCAAAAGCTGTTGATCACTAAAAATATTATTTGTAAATGTTGCTTTAATAATTTTAGGAGTATTGGGAGGTGGAAAAAATATATTCTAAAAATATCTGTTAATTAAATTGTCTCTCTTTAAAATTCTGTAATTTTGCTAAGGAGTTTAAACAAAAACTGTGTGTCCAATCATTTTTAAAAAAACGGTTTATTATTAAAAGATTTTTCCAAAAACATTGTTTAAAAGATATTTATTAGTTCGAGATACTAATTAAAAGTTAAAAATGGCATTTTATAATTTAAAAAATGTAAGTGAAAAAAACTTTTTTAAAAAAACTGAATAAATAGGTATAGCCATCAACAAAAATAATGGGACACCTCTATAACTTTGCTATTTATTATTGTATCTTCACAAAACTAATGTCGAGGGAAATGGCTCAAGATGGCAAGCTTATTTAGATCGAAAAAGTCATTAACCGACTAATTAACATGGTCAATTAATTGTTATCACGAAATCACCTCATTACACCTACCAATTAATTTTGATAACTCAATTGTTGATCATGAAAAAAAATTGTAAATTCCTGATGAAAATTTCAAGAAACATAAAGTTTTGAAAAATAGCGAATCCAACGTTAAATGAATCAGAAAACTTTTAAGGATATTTCGGAAACTGTATTTCTCAATTTTTTTTGTTCATTTAAAGAACATAACTGTTTTACACAGATGGATCAAATAAGTTTCCAAATTAAAAAAAAATTATAAATCTGAGAGCACGACTGTGATAATAAAATTAATTATAACAAAGTAAAATTTTTACATGACAGCTTTAGAATACTAAAATATCTAAGTCTTTCATATCTGTAAATAGTGTTTTTTTTAATATTTAAAAAATATACAAAATGTTCAATATTGATTGATAACACTTTGATACATCTATTTGTTTAAAGACTGTATTTCATTTCCAATTGTTTCTATGAATCTAATAGTTGTGATACATGAGTTTTAATCACCATAATAAAATTTCCATTAAACAATTTGCAATTCAGATGATTTTTTATATAAATTGGGATTTCTTTTGTTATTGAATGTAAATACATTTAATCAATTCACATAAAAGAGGTAAAATATTAAGAAGAATTTCATATTACAATAAAGAATATTTATGTTGCTTAACTGTGAAATTTAAGAAGTCATATTTTATTGTCTTTCTTTCGAATTATTTAATAATTAATAACCACATGCCCGAATGATGGATATTTATAGGTTTTCAATGATATACCAATGCTCGATAATGTAACGACATCATATAATTTGTTTAAAACATTAAATCTAATCCATTTATGATACATACTGAAAGGTAAACACGTAATAGGAGATATGAAAAATGTTGGTTAAGAGCAACTTTCATGTATGATACATCGTTTTAACCACGTAAAAAATTTAATGTGACGCATTCTTTTTAAAAATATAATAAACTCTTAAAAAAATATTATTATATGAAAACCAATTTTTTTTCATGGCTAGAGAAAACAAATATAGCTTTCTTAATATGTCAGTAAATTAGATCTCAAAATAAGTTTTAATATCGTCTATAGACCTATGCAAGAAGATTTGATTTTAAGATTTGATTTGACTTTAAGAATATATATATACACTATATTACACTTTTATATATTAATCATAAAATGAATTTCGTATAAATACTAGCAGAGAAATATCAGTATAAAAATAAATCAAAATAAACTTACTAAAGATCTCATAACGCTGCTAAACAGAGAGAACTTGATACAAAAACAAGATTTCTTTTCAATGTAATGTCAAAGACACAATTTACTTCGTATATAAAGTTTCTTGACATTTTCTTGGTCTTATATAGTCACTAAATAACACAAAAAACAGAGAGAAATTCAGGGAAATATAAATTTGTCTGACCTTAGGAAATCTGTACTAGTGGATTATAGACAAGATTACTTCAACACTTTTCTTTTATGCCAAGTATTTCGAATTTAACTCTCAAGGTTTTCTGCGTTAATCTAGTCACCCCAGACTTCAAAAGTAAAGCTAAGCTGACTTTTATCATCTTTTTTGTTGGCAGTTATTTTACTAAGGTCGGATATTACATAATAATATACTATCACAACACATTTTATTCGCTAATCTTTTTCCTTCCTTGTAATATAAACTTATTATCTGATCAGTATAACGGAAACAGTTTTTGTTAATTCTCATGTTAGCGGTTTCAAGAAAATATTTACATGTTGCACAATTCAGTGGATATAGCGCAATGAAAATGTACATTTTTTGGAACAATTTTATTCATTTCAAAAAATAAAAGTTCATATCATTTGAAAACAACTGATTATACAAGAATATACATTAATTTTAATAAATCATAATGTATAGTTATTTTCAATATGCTAAGAAACTTTTTCATCTAGTCATTTTCTGTATAGGAAAACAATTTATTAAATAGTTATTGCTGCATTACTTTGTCAAAATGTGTACAGAAAATCAATCATGCTCCCTAGAATTCAAGTATACTGTCATTTCAAAACTTCACGTATATGCATAACACTTTACTCATATTATCTTGTTAACATGAAAATTAATTTTCCTAAGACTTTAACCTCACTGAGATATACTGAAAGGAAAGGAAAGATTTTAGATGAGTTCGTAGAAGAGCTATCTAACTCAAAGAGATTGGAAATGATGCAGGGTTAAAATTTTCATTTCTCTATCATTTCTTTTCGAATGAAGATAGAAATAAATGAATTTGATCAAATTAGAGCCTCACATTACATTGAACAACTTTAGTATTTATAGATTATAATCAAATTTCTAAGAAGTGATTTTAAATTCCAAATATTTAATTATTTTTTAAATACTCAACAATATTAGATTTAAATAAATAAAAAAACATCTATGCTTACTTTTCTTCCACAATTTTAAATTGCTTAAATGCCTGTGAATTAAAAGTTAAAGAAAATTAAATTTAAAAAAAGAAATCTGCAATCATGTGAGAACATTGTTATTTTTAAGCCATTGTTTCTTACTTAATTAAAGTAATTAACCAATTTAAAAAGATTTGAAACGATTATATGATTATCAGAATTGATATATCGAGTCGGAAGCTGAAAACACGGAAAATTAATGTCCCAAAAGCAATAAATCACCAATTTTCTACCAGTTCATTTTGTGGCTTCAAAAACTTCAAACAAATACATCTTGTTCTCACATGATAAAAACATTTTAACAACAAAAAAATAACGTTACAATTGACTTAAACTTTTGAATTACAAATTTAATTTCTATCTTTAAATGATGTTTTGGAAATAAACTGCCAAATATGACAACCTTCTACATTATATTCTAATAACCATAAAAGCGAAAAATTGATGCCTGAAAAGCTATAAATCTCCAATCCGTTGCCTACGCATTTTGAGGTTTCAAAAACCTCAAACCAAAACAACATGATACTCTCACATAATAATAAAAAAGCATTAAATTTGTTTTAGCATCATTATGTAAAAACATTCAGCTTTAAAGCGCTTTAGAAGTTGCGAGTGCTTCAGCTATTTTGTTCAGATTAAATTTGTGCTAAATATTCATTTTGAAATAAAGGATGAAATGTGTTGTTACAATCACATTATTTATAGCCATTTCCACATGCGATTTTCTTCTTTTTTTCATAATAATTGAAATAAATTGAAAATATTGTTAGATTATAAGGAATTAACCTTTTGTAAAAGCTGTAGAGGGGAATGTTTTTCATTAAATTAAAAGCTGGCAGATTGATAGTGGGATTTTTAATTGAATGAATAAATTGAATTTGAATAATTGAACTTTTTCGCACCGATTTTTAAAAATCTCTATCTATATTGTGTAGCAAAAAAAACACAACCTTGGGAAACTTTTTCCCCTTTAATATCGTATTCTTCACATAAAGGAAGAACCATGTGATACGAAAGTTCTTAGCATTTTAGACTAATCATGTTAATAAATCGAGTTACAGACAATTAGAATGAATCTGTAGTTGGATTCGATACAAATATATAATTTTAATGTATGTGATACATTAAGGGTTTGATTAAATTAATTTCTTATATTTTAAGTTGTGATCTTATGCGTACAACAATTCAATCTGGTCGGATAAAACACCAAAATTAGCAGATAATATTTGATCTTTTTAATATTTTTGTAAAGAGTGCAGTATATAAAATTCGAAACCAAAACTCTTTCTTATATAAAAATAGAAAATCATTAAAACATAATGAATGCAAAGAAAAAAATGTCAAGAATCTTTACTTTTTCACATGATACGATGTTCGAAATCAAAATGATACATTTCAAACAAATTTTAAAAATTCATTTTAAATTATAATCTCTACTAATAATAAAAGGAAAATTAAGTGTCATTCTCTTCATCTTTTGGTACTCTACATATTAGACTGTTTAATATACTATTACCAATGTTAGTTCATATTTAGAGTTGAACTAAACTTTAGGGTTTTAGGGTGAAACTGGAAGGATTTTTTTTTTAATTTTAAATAAATGTCAAATTTTTGAGTTTTATCCATATTTCTACTAAATGAATAGTCTTTTTTTAAATACACTTAGATACATTTTTTAGCACCTTACAGAAATAAGTACCGGCGACGGTACAACCCTCCCCGAAGGAAGTACGTCCCGTCTTCGATGGGAGGAGTCTAACCCCCCACCTATTAGCGGGTTGGCGAGATCCAACCATCATAACGGAAGCATCTCATACTTAGCACAGAAAATAAGTATAAGATTATTAAAATAACACGGTGTTGAATACTGTATTGTTTTCGTGATTTAAAAGTATTTGTTTAGAAAATCATTAACGCAGATATTTAACAAAATACAACCGATAATCATCCGATAATTCAAATATTCAATAAAAGGACAGAGCATATAATTGTCCATAATTAATTAAAATTATTCTTTAAAAATTTATCATATTTTTCAAAACTTTTTATCCCAGAGAAAAAAATTTATAAAAAATACAAAACTCAAAACATTCCTCAATATTTACAGGAACAATGAATTTCTTAATCACCTCATAATGTATTAAATTTATTTTATAAAATAATACTTCATTTTTTATGTATTAAAAAGTATACTAAAAATCATTTCGAAACATAAACAACCTTTCGTTAAATCAAAATTTAATAGTAATTTTTGCACTATTATATGACACATTTTATGAAATATTACTATAGGGGCTTATATTTTCAATATGAAAAAAAACATCAATAGGATTTTTCTAAAAATAAATAATTTGTTAGAAATCAAATATTATTATTGATAATATTTGATTTGATTTCATAATAATTTATTTTCAGATAAAAACTTTAATCAAATTAAATATCATTATATGATAATATATTAATGAATATTATTGTCATATATGATGTCAAAATAAATATGCACTCCGCATGCTAACTTCTTTGTTCTAAAATCTATAGATGAAACAAAAATCTTAATTGTTTCAATAATACATGATTCTCTAAATCTTCATCATTTCATATAATGTTGCGTCAAGTAATTACATTTTAATGCAGCTGTTGATGATGATCTTGAGTCCACTTTACAATGGAAAAGAGGGGTGCAGTAGCTTCTGAGGGTATGGATCCCTAAGTACCCGAAGGAAGAAGTTTGATTTCTAGCTCATATGAGGATGACACACACTTATCATATTCGCTTGCACAGCCACTTTTTACAGGGAGCCACATTCTGACACCTCATAGATAACTTGCAGAAGAACAGCCATGCTCTGACCGGAACTCGTACCCGGGACGCCCAGATCACGAGAAAAACGAACTTCCTCTGTTCCATAACGCCTGCCCACAGTTATATTGGGGTTTTGTTTAAAACTACATCATGGCACGCTAGAATTTATAAATTAAGTAAAAATGCATATACCAATATCTTTTAAGATGTCTAAAATTAATAGTTTTTTTGTATTTATACATCATTTTGAAAATAAATAATGATTACGGGGTTTCGAAGTTTAGTCAAATAATGAGAACTGAAAACAAAT
The DNA here is from genome assembly GCA_026289955.1 of Argiope argentata. Lineage (NCBI taxonomy): Eukaryota > Metazoa > Arthropoda > Arachnida > Araneae > Araneidae > Argiope > Argiope argentata. The sequence continues at coordinate 4,361,977 of JAOUZG010050212.1, read as the reverse complement.
TTGCGTCACGTCTGTAAATTTCAACACCACCTTAATTGATAGACTTTTCGATGTGATGTAAAATTTGATCCTTGAAATATCTAGCGCTACTCCAAGATGGAAGAAGAAGTAGACATTCAATTGAATATGTCACCGTATTAATAAACTTGCAAGTTAGAAACTTAATACCATCGGGTCACGAGTTTTCATGAAGATACTTCTTTAAACTTTTGCTTATTTTTACTCTTTGAGATTTATAATTAATTACCCTCATTGTTGGAGATCAGTTGGTTTGCCTATAATTAGCGAAATGTTTGATAATAATTAAATATCTTTTCAATTACTCATTCATGACACCGAGAATAAATTGGTTTTATGAATCAAATTGTGGTGGACATAAAATTGCCTTGTTTTAATAGTCTTATACTTTTTTTCTTTATTACACACCTGAAGATTGACAATGGATTTCTGTGACATGATAATGTTATGAAAAATATAAATATATAAACTAATTTCTAATTGTATGATTTTTTCATTATATAGTGGCTTTCGTGTTGCTAAATATTCTTTTTCGTACTTTGTATAGACATTGTGCATTTGTTTTGTTTTGTTTTTATTTTGATTATTGAATTTTTTTTCATTATTTGCATCATTGTATTTTAATGTTTCAAATAAATTCAAACTGCTGTCCTTATTTTATCAAATTTTTAATTATATATCTTTCAAAAATAACCATGCCATTTTTTCTTAATATTTATTTTAATAAAATTCTAACTAGAATTTTAAAGCATCACTTTTGAATGTACGTTTAACCTTTATATAAGTACCAATTGCTATATGGTTTAATTTTAACTAAGCTCCGCAATATTTATGTGGAGGGTGAAGGATGGAAACCGTTACTGGAGAATATGCTAGAAAATTTCGTGGGAATTTCTTCCATTGGTTTAATATTCAATTTCAAAATAATATTAGTTCTGTGTATATCAAGCAACTCAATTTTTGTAAAGCATACAGATGAGATTTATTATTAATAATGCTTAAAATCGCAGGTATTATTGAAAAATGCATTAATTTGGCAATATAGCTACTACAATGAATTTATGCCTGCTTTCTGGCACAGAGGAAGCGCGTTTTCCTCGTGTTCTGGGAGTCTCGGGTTCCAGTCCCGGTTCGGGCATCGTTGATCTTCTGTGTGCTATCTGTGAGATGTGTGACAGTGCCCCCCTGTAAAAAGGGGCTGTTCGAGCGACTGTGGTGAATGTGTAGCTAAGTCGTACTCTTGGCCCTAGTTGGTGCTACTTCAAAACAAGAGACGCTTCTTTCGGCTTAAATCTGCTGCTGTATCAGCGGGAGGCTTGTCCATAGGCAAGTGTCATAAGTAACAACAACAAGGAAGTTATTCATGTTATTTATTTCTCTTGTAAATTCATAAAATTTTTATGTTTTCTATTGATAATTTTATCAATCATTATTTTATTGAATATTTTAACCACGCCCTTTAGTAAGTCACTTGCAAAATGTCACACCTTTCTGATTAAAGGTTAAAATTATAAATGGTTTTGGGTAGAAGACTGTTAAACATGGATAGTTTGTGTAGTGAAAAGCATTATAATTAGTTATTTGTTAGAAAAGAAAGAAAAAGTTTAGTAAAAAAAATTTCAATTTGTAAAACATTAAACTTTTATTTTGTTTTCATCACTACTTTCTTTAATATAGGTTAAGTGAAGTTGAAATTTAGAATTCCTCAGATGAAAGATTTTGAAATATACCCGAAACACATGGCGATAAATATGTTAATTAAAAAAACATAAGCATTCTAAGCTCGGAATTCGATCACCTTATATAACAGAATTTAACATTCTGAACAATATTTCGCCGTATTTAATTTTAAAACATATTACATTTAAAAGCGAGATCAATTAATAAAGTTCATTACATTATATACGTTGTTGAATTTTTCTACACTAACAGAAACTTCTAAAACCGCGTTATATTATTAGGTAGGAATAATTGATCAACAATTTTTCAGGTAATAAATCAGAAATTATTTTATTACTGCAATGAATATTTAATTTTTAATAGAAGATATGATGCCTCTTAAAGGTTTCTTTTGTATTTCTATTTATTTTATAATTTTAAAATACTTTTTTTAAATTTTATGCTCATGATTTTATAAAGTTCGTTATTCGGGGTTTTTTTTTTATTAAAATGAGGGCATCGTATCATGATTTATATAAATTAGCCAAAGAATACCAAATGTTTTAAATTTTCATTTTCAAAAATGTGTGAAAAACATATGTAAATTAACACAGTTCAAGAAAATCAATTTTTTTTATTATTGTTATTCAAGATATTACATTATAGATATTTTATTGTATAAGTGCAAGCTTTTATTTTTAGAGCCAATTGCTCTCTTATTAGTTGAATAACTGCTCATTCATCTGTACTTGGGAATTTCCCATGTATCTGAAAGAAAAAAGCTAACTTATGTTAATCTTAATAATAATATGTTGAATAGTCTACAACATTTTAATAGAAATTACAATAAATGTAATTATTTCTATGACTGCCGATAAAAAAGAAAATAAAGAGCTTTATCTCTACTGCGTCTCGAATGCATTTATGAGGATGATTATTTCTATGGAAAATTTTAAATTATACGGCTGTATCTCTTCCATAAAAATTATTGAATTAGCTTGATTTAATATATATAATTTAAATAAATTTATAAATTAATTCTTACAGAATTTATAGCTAATGCTTTTAATTTTCATTAATACTCAAAAAACCATAATTTAACGAAATTTCTGGTACTTCAGTATAATACGTTCAACTTTATCGCCAACTTTGAATTCGTCTCCAATTAGTTGCTAAACCGTCAATTATGGCGATCCAGCAATGGTATAATCCATTGATCTTTATCGCCATATTTAAATCCGTCGCCAATGAGTCACTAAACCATTGGCGATCGTTGGCGATCATTGGCGATTTTGTACGTAAGTACAAAATTTTTTTTACCCTAATTTAACGAATTCAATATAACAATTCTGAATACCACCAAATGTTAGAGATAAACCGTCGACAAGTGTCTATGCTGTAAAACACATTTGAATAGGGATTTTTATTTTTTGATCCAATAAATAGGTCTCTCTTGGATTTACAAAATACAATGAAATAATTTAAAATGAATATCCCCATAAATCTTAGAATTTAGTATCTTTTTTAAATTAGTATAAAATTCTTAAGTAAAAGAGTCATAAAATTGCATATGGTACATTTTTTTGGAATATATCCATGGCTCTGAGATGAATATGCTGCTCTAATGAAATTAAATTTAATGCATAATCTTTAAAAACTATAATGATTTCATGAAACAATTTATAAAATATGTCTTCAATTAATTACTTATCAGTGACTTGTAATAAAAATGTTTTAAAATGAAACTTTAAGAACTTGTAAAAGCTATTGAAAAAATCTATAAATTTATCGAAATTTCCATAACAATTTTTTATTACATGAAACTAGGCAAAAAAAATTGCTAAAAGCTGGAACTTTATGCATTATTAGAACAAAAGCAACACATTTCTCTATGATTAGCATATTTAATAATTCTTACCTTATATTTTTAATAAAATTTCTTTCCATATTCCAATCCTTTTTCAATACCTCGTTCTTTTCCAAATATGATCTCATGTCCCGATTTTTCAAGACCAAGCTCTTTTCCGATTCCTATCGCATGTCCCGATTTTTCAAGACCAAGCTCTTTTCCAATTCCTACCGATTTTTCAAGGCCTAGCTCTTTTCCAATACCAATTTCATGTCCCAATTTTTCAAAGCCTATCTCTTTTCCAATGCCAATCCCATGCTCTTTCTCCTTAGCAAGAAGTGGGTAATAATGCAGGTAAGGCCATGCTATCGCCTTCTGAGCTTCAAGGAGTTTCTTCAATTCCAAGCCATGAAGTCCTTTAAATTTTTCAAGACCAGCTCCATATTCCAAGCCAAGCATACCTTCAGCCGTTGAATATAAGGCAAAGATGGCAACGAAAACAATCTAAAAAAAAGATTAAAATTAAATCGGCTATGCATATTTCAATGTATCATGTCAGAACATAATTTCTTGAATGTCCAAGCACCACCTGCTCATGCAAGTTAAATTATATTTTTATTCATTTCAATTGCTTCATTGAATCAGTCACTTTAGTATTGCAAACGATCCAAAAAAGCTCTGTCTTGCATTTATTGTTTTAAGAAATACCACATTTCTTATTTATTTCATTTCATGTTATCACGTGCTCAAAATAACATTTTTCTAGGTTTTATTTGCTATAGTCATTCACTTATTTTTTTAAATCCGAGCTTTTGTAAATACAAAAGCAACTCGTTATTAAAAGCTGATTTATTTTTTTGAGATGCCCGTGCAGATAATAAATTTTTATTTATAGCCTCCGGATTTATGTTGACACCAAAACCCTCATCCCAAAAACAACTTCATGTTCTGACATGATAAAAATTCACTCTAAATAAATTACCTATCTGCTATATTTTGTACTGGTAAGGATTTACAACTGAAGGTACTTGTTGAAATATCAAGGAAACCATTTATGTTTAAAGATGTTTATCAAAATTGTTCAAATTAGATAAAAAAATTCCAATCAAAGTTATCAGATATGTTATATTATTTTGAAATGATCTTATTAGAAAGATTTAGGAATTTGTGCAATTGCAGAGATACTTTTTTTCTCAATTATGACTTATGTTAACTAACGTATTTAATATCGGAACATACTAACATTATTTTCTAGCTCCTGTTTCTTAGTAAAATTTCATTTTTTCCAACAAGAAATCAAACAAGAACAAGAAACTCTAACAAGAATACAAAAATTGAAGATCTGATTATTCAATTTACGGTTTTAATTATTTAAAGTAAAATAATACCTACAATTTATTGAATAGTCAGAAAAAATGGGGATTTTTCTTCTTCCTTGTTTTAAATAAATCCATTTTCCAAGAATAATAATATTTCCATTCAATATGGCATTGGTGAGTAAATTTGTGTCAATATAAATATAAAATTGAAATAAGGAGTGAACAAGAAATTAAGAAAATGGAATCAATCAAAATCTAAATCATTCGTACTTTAAAACACAGTAGAAAAATTAGTATTTTTTTATGTAATAAAAAATTTATACCTTATCAAAATGTAAAAAAATTATATTTTTAAAAATTAATTATTTTTTAATAGAATATTTTAAATGAATATTTTTTATTCCAATGTAAGCTGTAGAAGCCTTTATTTTTTATTATTCTCATCATAATATTAAAGGGGGGAGGTAAGTGCACATTATTTGTAACTTTAACTCGTATTCACTTTCGGAAACCCCTCTATACATGTTGGTCTGTTTGCAGATACTTTGTGAAATAATAAAAAATCAGCTTTTATATATTTGAAATAGCATTTGAAAAATATGCTTTAAATGAATGCTCAAATAATATTATGATAATCTAAATTTTTAATCATGTCTATTCAGAGCATGTTTTGTTTAGTAATATTAACGTTCCGTTATAAAGCAACCCTAGGGGTGTTTGGGGACCTCATAATTTTGAGCAGAGGTCTGATAACGAGGATGATATTTAAGCTGGTAACTCCTCTTCAAGCTTCCAAACCTCACCAGTGAGAGGACTTTTGGATCGGACGACACCATTGTTCTTTCATGGAATCGAGATTCAAACTGGAAATCCACCAGTTCTGAAGTCGAAATCTTACTTTATAGAGACCAAATACAGCTTTCTAAATCTCCTAAGGGCTTAATTTCTTTCATTCAGCAGCACAGAAATTTAATTTTGGGGAGAAATCGTCGCATTTAAATCAGATATTTCAACTTCAATATTACTTGCTCATTTTTGCACTTAAGTGAGCATAAAATATATTTTACTCCTTTGCATATCGATTATAAATGCCACTTCCCATAAATACAGCTAAAAATCTTCAATGCTAAAGGAAATAAGATATAACTTACCAAAGATCTCATGGTTTGACAAAAATAAAAACTCGGTCGAGGAGCTGCAAGATTTTTCTCGATGTGATGGCTTCAAGACTGTCTACTTCGTTTATTGTACTCTTTGGCATTATCTGACTTTATATAGTCAGGAAACAAAAGAAAAGTAGCTGACAAGAACAGATTCTGGGAAAACATTATTTTTTTTATCCTTAGAAAACCCAAACTAATGGATTAAAGGCAACTTTGAATTCCCATTTGGTACTATTATTATTACTGCGAGCCGTTTGAATTCAACTTACAAAGTTATAGGCATTAATCTGTTAACCACAAATATAAAAAATCGAGCTAAGCTTGCTTTTGACTTCTTTGTTTTTACAATTATTCTAGTCAGCTCAAAAATTATTCCCCCACTTTGCTTGCTAATCTTTAACCTTGATTTAAATTTTTCACACATCGGATTTTCTTATTTTCTTAATGGCTTCAAGTGAATGTTAACATGCTGTATTGGTAAGCGGTCGTAATGCGGCTTTTTTTAAATCTGTATTTTTACTTGTGATAAACTTAACATGGTTGAATTAATTTTGAAACGGTCGATTTTTGTAAAATATGCTACTTTAGTGTTCATAAAATGAAATCTTTACCTATTAAATGTTTCTACATAAAATTTCTTCAAAAAATTTTAAGTTTGAGGTTTATATTGGATTTTTATTTATTTCTTATTCATAGGTAGTTGGGCTTTAATGCTTTGATTTTTTTTTTTTACATTTTTCATCATCTCGAAAATGGATGCCTATACGATATTGATAGCTATTTTCTTTTTAGAGTAATAATGGGATTAAGCTCAGAAGTAGACAAACAGTGTTTTAAAATTTACTGATTTTCTCCACACTTCAATTGCTCTTTATTTACATTTTTTGTATATTACATGCTGTATTTGACTAATGTTATTTTCTTATATTTTCAGATATTACATTCATCTACTCAAGAGCATGTAGACAAACTTCTTCTTGTACTGTTTAGACCTAATTTTTTTGTGCAAAGAGTGAATAATCACTTTTTATATAATTAAAGCCTTAAAAATATATTGCAATCAAAGAAAAATCTAAAAAAAATTCATTTGGATATTAAAGATGCATTATTCAAAATAAAAATTATCCAATTCAAGCCTCATCAAAAGAAATTCATCAGCAATTTCCATTAATAATTAGTCAACTCAGGTGACCAGCTATATTAGCCGAGAATATTGTTTGTATTTGCATGTAAGTAACCAGTTTATATACAACTCCATGTTAATGATTTCGACAAACTGGCTTCCATAAAAGTTATAATTGTTTTGGTTAAAATTTGAACTTTTATAATGGAGATAGTCTCATAATATCATAGAGCCATTGAAATCATGGACATCCGATTCCCTTAATTTCTTCATTTCTAAATTTCGTGATAACTGTAACGTCACTTACTCGG
>JAOUZG010050212.1:4325043-4345686 GCA_026289955.1 Argiope argentata | reverse complement strand
TAATTCTGAACATTTCAGCTTAACTTCTTAAAATCCTAGTAAAACATTTTTAGAACTTATTCTTAACTAGTAGTACATCTGAATTCGTCCAGACGATGCGGTACCTAACTGACAAACCAACAATTGCCCTATTAAATAAAGCTTTCCTTATCTTTCCTCTTATTTTTATTAAGGGATTTTTACCCTTCAAAATATTTCAAACTTTTTAAATTATTTGATACAACATTAAAAGGAATTCCAAAATTTTATATAATATATTAGGGAGTGAATTATTAACATTTATAATAGCATTCGAAATGTATTTTACTATTTGCAATTAACAGCCATTACTTTTAAATTAGTTTTGCTTGCATTTACCTTAATATAGTCATAAAAAGTTTATAAATATTTTACTGAAATAGTTTTTTAACAACCAAAATAAACTTTATATTAAATGTTACTGACAACCATTGAGTAAAAAAAACGTTTTATAGCTCTATTTGTTTGAGAATGCTACAAAATGAAACCGCCTTTCTCATAATTCACACAGTTCACATATAAATAAATAATCTTTATTTTTTATAATAATACATGAAATCTACATCACAGGTTCCTTTTCAAAGTCGGTATCAGCCTTTTCTATCAATTATTCAGTCCTTATGACAGATCATCCCCTGCAAAAAGAATATCTTAAATTAGAATGCATTTTTATTTTTTGTAACATTTTGGGTTTAAATTTCAGTTTCCTTGTAATTTCCAAAATAACATTTTAAAATATTATAGAGATTATGGAAAAAAGAAATCAATAATAAAAATTTAAAAAAATCAATAATAAAAATTTAAAAAAAATCAAAATATAAAATGAAAAAATAAGAAAAAATAAATAAAATAATAATTTAAAAACAATTTATTTGCAGCTTCAAAGTTATTTTTCTGCTCCTTGAACTTTAACAAATTTTCAAAAATGAATTCATCATGCAGATATCTGCAAAATATAATAAATATTATTGAAATTAATTCAAAATTTTTTGAATTTATCTTATTCATTTTTGTATTATTGTCTAAGGAAAGATTATGAATCTGAATAACAAGTTAATAATAATTAATAATCAAAAATATTTCATCAAACCAAAAAAAATTGTAAATAAAAGACTAGAAATATGTTTCTAGTTTAAGTATATTTCATCCCCAGGGATTATGATTTTATTATATATATAATTTAATTTATTCCACCATATTATATTTAGACGAGATAATTTATTCTCAAGTAAATATTTCTAATTCATAAGTGCATATTTGATATTGGTGCAATAATATAAATCCTCTCAAATTATAACATTTCTTTAAAATCCATCAATTTAGATTTGGAATAACAAAAAAAACTGATGCAGAGTAATTGAAATTGATATTGCTAGATTCTGACAATATTTAGATAATGATCATGTTATAATTTATTATTCATGACAAAACCTATTGTTCTTTTTTAAAAATTATTTTTTAGACTCATTAGCAATAAATAAAGCTAACAACGATTTCTAAAAATAAAATTTTTTAATTTATATCTTTTTTCTAGTTGTATGCACAGTTATCAAGAATATTTTCATAACTCTTCGGTCAGTAAAAATCAGAATTAATGTCGAATTTGTATCATTTCAAACGGGATGAACACCTATTTCCACCTCTGAAGTTTAGAAAATAGAGAATTTATCTAATAAAATGCTAATATTTCAGCCAAAAAACTGCAGTGTTAAATATATCGTTGTTTTTAAAAACCTATTTAAATGGTACCTAAATATAAAAGTAAAATTACATACTTACTATATAAATAAATTTATAAGGAGCCTATTGCATATGAACTGGTGCTAGAATTTCTTAAATATTCCGAAGCTCTTTTCAAACTCTATTGATGTCTTTTCAGCTCCAATAGCTTTATTAACAGCTTCGAAAATCTTCTCTAGACCAATGCCTTTGAAAAGTCCCAGTGTGATAGCTTCTTGAAACTCGATTTCCTTACCTATGAGCCCGAGTTCCTTGGCAATGAGGAATCTCCTTCTCAGCTCATAAGCCACCCAGAGACCATAGTACCCATATCGCTTGTAAAGCTCCAAAAATAGAGCTTGCTCGAAGGTCAGCTTCTTACCCAGGCCGAAATATTTCTCGTATAACGACCAAGGAAAGGCTTTTTCGACGGAGAGAGACTTTTCGAACCCAGCAATTTTGCTCAAGTCGAATCCTTTTTCGAATTCCAGCTCTTTGCCGAGTCCAATGCCGAAATCGACTCCTTTGTCAAAAGTTATTTCTTTCTCGATGAAAGGCCAGCTCTTGTCCAGGGCAAGTTTCCTGGCAATGTCCTTTATTTCAATCTCCTTCTCGGCTTCAGGTTCTACTGCTGGGATGCCAAAAGGCGGAAGAAATTTCGAGAAGCCAAAACTAGAAAGATCAGCAGACAGACCTCCGGCCAAACTGATTAAAACCAACAATTGAATCTGAAAAATATTTTCAGAATTATTTTTTAAAAATGGACTCGGTTTTAATATATTTTTTAAGTTAAGAGAATAAAGTTAAAATTAAAATTTATTTGAATAATTAAGATTTGTATAACTTTACTCGGCATCTCAAAATTCAATTTCTTGTCTCTAATTTTGAAGGAAACAGTTTAGATTATAGCTGGGATCTTTATTGTAGAATTTTCTACAGTTGGTTGAATTTTAAAGCTCATTTACTTTAATTATTGCTTATGTAACTTATTACGTATTTTCAAGCGTAAATAAATAATCCTTCGTTACATTAACATCAGATTACTGCAATTATGTAACAGGCAACGAACAGTCCTTTCTTGGATTTTCTGTTCGATATATAGCAGTGTATACAATCTTAAAACAAAAACTGCCATATTATGTTTTTTAAAAATAGTTAACCTCAAAATTATATAATACTGAAACTTTATTATATTATAAGCATTCGTCAAAAAGCACCGTGAAATTAACCGACTTTGTAAAGTACTTATAAAAATGAATTTGAGACATAACCTTTCCTTACTGTTAAGTTAAAAGTTTTCACTCTGACTATTCGAATAAGTTTAAGCTTGTAAAAATTCTTGAAATTCCTTATAGAGCTCAAATTTGCTCTTCTCACGTTTGTTTTAAAATAATATTTTGCTACATTTTTTAATGTATTTCAACTAAACTAAATCTTACATATTTTACTGGGGGGTTGGGGGAGGGTTCCTAAAATGTATTTTCTTTTTAAAATCTTGAGAAGGATCTGTATGAAAACTTTAAATACGTAATATTAAAAAAATTAATATTATAAAAAGTATGTTTCACAAATAAAATATCTGAAAAAAATATACAATTTTATCATTTTACCATTAAGCACAAAAATAATTAATTATTATTACTACTGAATTCATTTCAAATATTTTACCTTAAAACTACTACATTAGAAAACATAAAAATTTCCTAAATTTTCTTAGAAACTTGATTATTAGAATATAATTTTTATTTGAAACATTTAAACTACATAATGGATAGACAGTTAAATAAAAAATTAATATTTCTTCACATTCATAAATCAGATTATCACGTAATAAAATTTTATTAAGATTTTAAATTTAGCTATATAGTTTTAGACAATGAAAAAAAGAATCAATGTGTATGTTTATTAGAATTATATTTACTCTAAATTTTATAAAATCATCATTACTTTATTTTAAAAAGACTATAGAACTCATAATTCTATGTGAATTTTAGAGTGAATATTCTTTGAGAAAAACTCACCATGTTTATTCCTCCTGTGTATGTGGACGAGTATCGAACAAGATACAAGTGACTAGCTACCGCTCGTTTCAATATTTATATATGAGTAGATATTAAAATAGGTGACGGTCAGTCACCTTATTAAAACCCCAAAATCAGTGGAAAAGAAATCAATTAAGAAAATGGCTACTTTCTTATGAAACATTCAGTTTTAGAGGGCAAGCGAACGAATAATATGTTGTTTACAACAACTTGCATGGTTGATTGGGCTAAAAACTACCAAACGCTGTGAAAGGTTACTCAAAAGGTCGGAACAGGCTTTCCAGATCGCAGTTTTGTGTGAAAAGAATGCGTGAATTTGTGATTTGTTTCACAAATCAGATTGGACAAGAGCCACAAATAGCTCTCCGTTATTACAGAAAATTTCTGTTGGTCACATATTTACTGATACTTATCGTGGGACTCGATGAAAAAAATGTGTAAATGATTCAAATGCATTCTAAAAATGTCTATGTTTGTTTTGATTTTTTGTGCAATATGCTGTAACCAGTAATTTGAATAGCTGTGACACATAAACCGAGAAAAAAATGTGTTTGGAACTGTTTTGAGTGGCCCAGTTTTTTTTATTTGGTTGCGTTAAAAGTTTTAAGAAAATTATTGTTATTACTTTATTGGCAATGATGGAAATGTTACTTGAATTTCAATAATAACTTCAATACTCTATTACAATAAAAGTATAAACTGTAAAATAGAAAATATTATGTAGGAACAAACGAAACTTTTACTCTTTTATTTTTTGTCACTAATTCTAAATATTACATTCTGTGTATTATATTTATATAAATATTTGGTTAAATAATATTATTATCCAATTATTAATTAATAATTAATATTAATCAAGCCCTTTTAGAAAATTATTAATTTTTGAGGCAATTATAAATTAAATCTTAATTATTATTTAAAAATTAGCTTAGATTAACTGGCTTATTGTTAATTTTTTAATAATTAACCATTAATTAATTAATTAATTTTAATAGTTATAACAAATTATGTTAATTTCTCAATTTGTAATTAAAAAACATTTATTTAAACCAAAATATATCAAAATAATAGAATGAATGTTAATAATATTTACGCTTATTTACAAGCATATTTACTTATATGACCGTAACAGTCATAAAATTGAGATTATTATTTATGAGCAAGTGTAATTTTTATGTTTTATAATATTTTTGCTGCATTATTTTTTATGTAATTAAATTATTTATTTTTCCTTGTTAGAATTAAGATGAGTATTGTGGCATATTAGCTGTATTTATCATAAGGATGGTGATTTATAATGTGGAAAATGAATGTGTAAGTTATTTTATTTGTATAAGATGAAAAGAAAGTCGGAATTTTTAAGTTATCCTTCTTTTATAATTATCTAAAACTCTCCCTATTATTAAAAAATTGGAGTTCCAAATTTTATATAAAAATGTTAAAAAAATTACATTTTATTCTTACATTTAAGATATATTTTCGGGATAAGATATTTAACATGCATCTTTACGATGAATTCTCAATGAGCTTCCTTATTACCTTATTTATTATTTTAAATCATTGGATTTAGCAAGCTTTTATTTTCCTTTTCAGGAAAGTCCAAACAATATTTAAAAAACGGATACCTTGTTCAAATATTTCACCTTGAAAACAAAAATAATTTTTTAAAAACATTTGATGTATATATTTATTTTATCATTGGAGTAATAAATTCATGAAAAATATTATTGAAGAATTGATTTTGGAAACTCATCAAGGTTGAATGAAAGATATGTTAATCCACCTTCGTCATTCTTACTAAATTTATTTTAGTATATTCTTTTTTTTGCTCTCACTTTTTAATAATATACCAAATATATTATTATAAAATATCTTTATTTAATCATTCTTGTTGGTTTATGTAAGTTGTAAGTTATGTAAGTTCTTTCTAATCAGAGAATATATAAAGTAAATTAGTAAAGCATACTCGCACGTTTATTATATATATACCGTTCTCCTTTAATTCAGCAATGTATTAACAAATATTATCAATTCTATATAACTATATTTAATATATTCAATTCTATATTCTATATTTAATTGAATAAATAAATAATCATTAATTGAACTTTGCTCATGATGAACTACATTTGCTATTAACAATAAGTATTTTCAAAAATCCTTGAGGAAATTTCGTTTTATTTGGCATCTATTCAATATATATATTAAATGAAAATGTCAATATTCCTCCCCACTCAAATAAAAAACATGGTGCAAACAACTGAAACTACAGAACTTTGGTCAAGATGAACTTTCATTTATTGTTTACAATAAGTATTTTCCTAAATTCTTGAGAAAAATTTGTAACTCTTTTATTTGGCCTCATCTAACATACATATAAAATGAGAATTCAACATTTTTGTGATGTAAAACTGTTGGCACCAACTCTATTGGAATCAAAATCATAGATGTTGAGATAAAATTGTTGGAAGCTCCAATATATTTCATGTTTCTTTTTCTACTTCAATGTAGATTAAATATGGTTCGAGTTTTGACAGTACATTTAATTTCGTTCCTAAAATTTCAGCTGAAACTTATTTAACATTCTTAAGATCTATGCTTGTATCTCTGAAAACGTTTTGGATTAATTTTCTCTTGAATTTATTAATGAATTTAATTAAAATATTTTCTATTCGTCTTGTTACACTTTCTTATTTCAGGTGGATTCCTATTGGAAGATTACTTATTGCAATGAGGCCGGGATATCCTGGTTGGTAGAGCGTTGGACTCGTACTCCTTAGGTTATGGTTCGAAGCTCACCGGCCAAAAGATTCCCCGAGTGCATAGCGGCTGGCGCTCGTAAAATCTATCGTGAGCGCAAAGTCCTCCATGTCAAGAGTAATACCACTGGAAGTACTGGGTCAGAGGTGATCGTTCTCTCTTCCAGGTCTAAATTACGATCTGAGATGAATGAATGAATTTTCAGGAATTAAGTCCGCCCTCTAAAAAGAGTTGTGACGTGTGAGTAGCTAAGTCGTACTCTTGGACCTAGATGGCGCTACTTGTAAAACAAAGAAATGCATTTCTTAGGCTTAAATTCTGCTGATTTTATCAGCAAGGGCTTGTCCACGGCAAGTGCCATTAATCACAACACAACACAACACACATATTGCTATTGTTCTAATGACAACTTCGGAAAAATTTCTTCAAACCTTCACCAATCAAGTTCTTTAGAACCCAAAAGCTTTGTCCATGTTCTTTTACGAACAGGATAACTACAGTAATTTTGTTTGGATTATAACCGGCTCGTATTATGTTTTTATAAATGTAAAAATCTCAGATGAGTTCTTAAATGGCCCGTATTGCTTAAAGCGGGGGGAAATGATGGGGATTGAAATTTTCATTTCTCTATAACTTTCTTAGTATTGGAAATAGAAAAATAAATTCAATTAGTTAAGTTAACGCCGCCTTAAGATAACGGTTGCATTAAAAGTTTTTCGATCACTGCAATATCTTAGAAGTTGGGGGTTGAAAACGGATTTTCAAACCTTAATTTTGACTGTTTCGAACATCAATAATTTATGTGCCCGATTGTGATTTAGGTGTAAAAGAATCTACCTTTGACTTCCAGCTAACCTATAAGATTTATTTCAATGAATATAAAGTTTTCTATTAATGTTTATATGTCTAATATTTTATTTGAGTTCTTTCTTTATTTTAAAAAAAGTAGGTTATATCTACTTGATAACCAACCGATTGAAATATTTGATGCCTATAATAACTAAATTATAATGTTGTTTTGATTGAAAATAATTTTCCAGTTATTTCACAATTAAAAAAATATTTACATTTCATGTGAAATTAACAATGTTTATAATATTTTTCTTAAATTGTTTTTTTTTTCAGTTTATTCTTTTTATAAATTCATGAAATCTTAATGTCATAGTGAGGTATTTTTTTTAAATAATCAAAGAAATAATTTACACTTTTTAATATTTTACTTGATTATAGCCTGCCATGTTTTACTTTTTTAAAAATAGAATTAAGTCGAAAAAAATTCGAAATATTAAAGAATCCTTATAGAAGTCAATATTTTCACTTTTATGAAGTACTTACTCTTTGTCAACCTCAGTGTCATAACATTTTTTATTTAAGATTTAATTTTAGGATTAATGTTTTACTTACTATTTGATGTAAGATAAATGTATTTTATTCAGATTCAATATTCTAAAGATTCCTTAGTTAAAATTAAAATTCTAAAGATTCCTTAGAAAAAATATAGCTTAAGTCATTCATACAGCTTAAGTTTTCAACTTAAGTCATTCAACTTTTCGATTATTTTTGTGATTGGCAAAGATTTTACAACTGCACAATAAACATAATGAATATCTTTATTTACTCAATTTATTTAATTTATATATAAATTTAAAGATTATTTTTCAAATAAAATAAATCTGTGCCTATTATCCCTCAAAGTAAGAAAGTGTATCGAAAGAATTAGAAAGTGAAACTTTGGGCAAAAAATAAACTTGTGTGCTCACTCAACCGTTTGAAGTGGAGTAAAAATGATAGTTTTGGACTCGGTTACAATATCCCTTTTTCACGGTCAGTGTGTCAGCAACTTCCGAATTTTCGTGAAATCGTAACTTTGAAAGAAAATAATTTCATTCACTTATTGCGCCACGTCACGCAACTGATAATCATTCTGTAATGATGATACGGCTGTTTGTTTTTCAAAATTCATTTATGTTCAAACAATGCAAAAATTCTTTGATTGTCAAATCATTAAATCTTAATTTACCTTCCAAAAAAAGTTTTAATTCTTTAAAAAAACATTACTCAATTTTTTCTATCTGTCTGTGATAATTTTTTGAATAATAAACTTTTTTTTCATTTCTGCCGATAACATTTTCATATTTGATGAATCTGGATATTTTCTGTGTCAGAAGGAAAACAAAATTTATATGAAAGTTGAAATATTAACTGGTATTATTATCATGTCAGTACATGATGTTGTTTTTAGGATCAGGTTTTTGGCGTCAACTGAAATTCCGTAGGCGAAAAATAAAAATTTTATTATGTGCACGAGCAAAACAAAACATCGGCTTTTAATAGCGCGATGCCGTCACATTTACCAAAGCGCTGATTAAAAAAATAATTTAATGACTACAACAAATAAAACCTGGAAAAATGTCATTTTGAGCACGTGATGATATAAAGGAAATAAACAGGAAATGCGATATTTCTTTTAAACAATAAATGCGGGACAAAGTTTTTTTTTTGATCGTTTGCAATACTAAAGTGACTCATTCAATGAAACAATCAAAATGAATGAAAATACAATTTAACGTGCACGAGCACGTGGTGCTTGGCCCTTCAAGAAATGATGTTCTGACATGATACGTTGAAATATGCATAGCGGATTTCAATTTAATCTTTATTTCTCTGTTACTTTTTTTTATATTTTGAACGTATTTTTTGTTTACTTGGAGGCTGTTGACTTCAGTATAAGCATATGCCATTGTCAAAATTAAAATATTATACCAAAAAATAATTCAAATTTATATAGAAATTTGAAATATTAGCATGTGCGCTTGCTTTTTTCCCTTTTAATCTGCTATGACTTCTGAAATCTTTCTTCGATTTATTCTGATTGTTGGCTATAAAGCTCCTTTCCCACGGTTCATATGCATTTTGCCCTAGTTCCCCTCATTTATTTTCGTGTAGCTCCCAGCTGATATCCAATGCCGAGAATGATCCTACAATGTATCAGATGGTAAATTTATAACCATATCTGAAAAGGAAATGGACCATGGGAACCGGGCTTAATTAATAAACGTACCACTGAGTAAAATGAAAAATTGAATATCAGAAAAAAATCAGATATCAAAGGCATTATATAATAGTTATATAATGCCCTTTTTCACTTAATCTTGTCTATTTAGTAGTTACTTTTTGTTTATTTAAAATCCATAGGCTCTGTTTCAGCAGACTTATACTTGTGTAAAATGTAAATTTAAATAATAAGTTTAACCTTTTTTTGAATTCTAACACACATTAAAAAAGAAATTCTTAATGTATTTAATGCATTTATTATAAAAATATCATATGATAATGACTTGTAATTTTGATGGATATTAAAACTGCTATTCAAGTAT
The DNA here is from genome assembly GCA_026289955.1 of Argiope argentata. NCBI lineage: Eukaryota > Metazoa > Arthropoda > Arachnida > Araneae > Araneidae > Argiope > Argiope argentata. Next base: position 4,335,770 of record JAOUZG010050212.1, on the reverse strand, counting down.
TTTACAATATTTCTCTAATTTTACTAAATTTATCAAGTAATCTTAAATTACTTAATTTTACCAGATTATATTTTGTTTGTACAACTTGTCAAATAAAATTAAGAATTTTTATTAGATTATATTTTATTAAATTTTTATTAAGATTATGTTTTTTAATATACAAGTAAATATGTCAAATCGATAAGTAGAAATAATTTCTTTAAAAATTTACTAACCTTTTATGAATGAGAGTGTTTTTAATAATTTGATTTGTAATTTTAGTATATATATATATATATATATAACATTTTCTACTGTTTCAGTTCAATTGACACACTTTGATGAACTTTGTGAACCTGCTCAAAATACTGAATTCTCGACTTGTTATCTGTTGTATTCCAAATTTAGAATATTATCCACTTCGAAATTATAAGTAATCGCATTTGTAATATAAACTTTTTTTTGCTCTTTGAAATTCAGAAAGGATATCGATAGTTTTGTGCCCAATAATTCAGAAATGCATTAAATGGCACAAATTTTCAATCTTTTTACTAATATTTTTGTAATCATGCCCCCATTAATCATATTAAAATATCAAAAACCCTTTAACTAAGCAAATAAGTTAACTTCTAATATAGAAAAAAATTCTTAATTGGAATTGTTTCTCTGAGTGATTAATTCGTAAAATATTAAGCGCAGGTTTTAATACGTGAAAATATTGGGATAAAAAATTGAAAATAATTAATGAAAATAAGTTAAATAAACTTTTTAGCTTTGCATAAAAAGCTTTAATCTTGCATTTTTTTTAAACTTTCTTTTTTTAAAAAATCAGCATTTTCCATTCTTTAACTTGATTCGTCGTTTTTAACATCCGTTTAGTTCAATTAGATCTTTTAAAAAAATAGAGGAATTATTTAAGTGATATAATGATTTTAGATTCCTAATTTTATATGTAAATCTTTGTCAGTTTCTACAGAATTTTTTGAAAACATAAATTTTTTTTGGAATTTATTTGCATATAAACAAACTAAGAACTTCGAAAGTATCAAAAGATTTCAAATGTATAATTTTGCAATTTGAATTTCTTAAATATGTATTTTATAAATCCTTAATTACTAAAAGGAATATACTTAATGGATATAAACCTTGGTCCTGTCAAAATATGTTATTTATAAATCTTTTTAAAAAGTTTTTTTAAGTTCTCATTTCTGATAAACTCTGGGCAATAAACTAAACATTGGCATTTAATTTACAATGTTTTTATTCCTAGTTTTTAAACTGACATCATATGATATCTGAACTGCAAAGAAATAATATTTCCTTTACCGAAATTGATGAAACTTGTTCATATAAATTTACTGCAGGATATCATTTAATGAAATTTAACTACATGCATTTTTAAAAATAATACAGAACTTAATAAGAAAAGCTATGAGTTTAATACTTTCGGAAAAAGTTTCTATGAATATACTATAAAACACATTTAAACTTTAGTATTAAACTAACTTTATAAAAAATTATCATAATTGATAACTTCTACAGAATTTAAACTCCTGATCATTAAGTCCTGATGTTCATCAACTTTAGGATTCAGATTAGGAAATTTGGATGTCAATTGTTTTTAGAATAAATTTGATAACATTTAGGGAATGAGCATTTGCAATGAATAAATTTGATAATATTTGTTATTTCACTTAAGAGTTCATTTCTAAACTTCATTCTGAAACGAGCTTTAAAAATTGTTTAATAAATTTATAAAAATTTTAAAAAGTTCTATAAATAAACAGCCATTCGAAATTTTATGAGAACATAAAAGTTATTAAATATAGACAAATATAATTTAGCTTTTAAATGTTTTAGCACACTAAATTTAAATTTAAAAAAAGAATTTGTATTATATATATAAAATAAATAACAATTATAATGCATGCAATCGTTTTTCTCCATGACAGCTTCGAAATATTAACTAAAATAGATGCTATTTATTAAAAATATACCGTTGTATTGATTCATCAACATCTTGTGGCCTTTCAACATCCTTTAATAGCACTAAGCTTACCGGTAACGTTCAAGTTAAGTCCTACATCGATACAGTCATCCTTAGCTTGAACCATCTGTACCTCTCCCCTGCATCCATAATGTTCGTACAGATGAACGCAATGATTATAGCATATCGTCACAGCGGCCGGTTTGTCATTGAACTGTTCCGGGATATCGGAACACATGCCACCATCTACAAGACCAGAATACAAGAGTCCATCGGTTTCACCATTGTTGAACTCCTCCCACAAAATGAACTTGTTGTGTCCCTTGAAAAGTGCTCTTATCTTGGTACCTTCATTGCCCTTTGCTGAATCTACAAACACACCTTCGTGGTTGATGGTATACTGATGAACCTCACTTATCTCCCGAGGGCACATGTAAGCCAAGGCCTCATTATAAACATCAAAGCGGGCAAATCGCATCTTGTAATCCACTGTGCACCAGAACTTTGTCGTGCCGTTCTTCTGAGGTCTGAAGGTGAACAGAAAAGCACTGTCTGGTTGGATTTTAATGACTCTGGGATTATCATGGAAGGATTCGCAAGTCAACTGGAAGGCATCATCTGCCTTGTTCCTGATCACAACCATCCTCTCACAGCCATAGTTGGTGAAGTCTTCAATCTCATCCTGAACTCTTTGTTCGTTAACGTTTGAGATCATCAATCGGAAACGATCTCGGGGCTCTCGGGGGGCTTCCAACACCGTATCGTCTGCCAACGCTCCCACGGCAATCAATAAAGTCAGGAACAGATAACAACCCATCTTTTTCAGGCACTTGAAAGAAATTGCTTGAAAGGATTTCGTTCCTCGTCGTGGGATCTTATATCACTTTTATTTATCGTATTTCCAAGAGAAATCTACAGATGCTAGTTGATTTAATTAGATAAAAATAACATGACGTATCAGTTCTCATACTTCAGACCATTGATAGGAGTGTTTACAGAACACATTGTTGTCGGAAGGAAATAATGTTTTTATCGTTATTTCACGTGTCTAAAGGAAAGATAAATCTTCAATTACTGGAATTTTCGTTAAATCCTTTTCATTTCAGAAAGCATTTCCGTTAATTGTATATTAAATAATAGAGTTTAATGAGTATATAGGAAATATGAATGCTAACATATTCCATAGATACTCATAGATATAAAGAAATATTATTTTAAGTTTAGAATTAATCATTTTTATTTACTTTCGAATTTTTAAAATATAAGAGAAGATTATAATGATTCAAAACAATATATCCACTTAATCCTTAATTACAAACTGACTTGTATGTATGTTTCAGTTAAATGGTATTGTATAGTTAATATAAAAATTGAATCAAAAATATTTGTATTGTTTGAAACTGTGTTAGTTTTCTATAAAAAAAAGTTATTTTGGCGAACATCAAATATAAATTTCTTCATTTGTCTACATGAGAGAAAATCATAATGGTTAAAAATAACGTATTCAATTCCCCCGTAATTATAAACTGACTTGTATGCCTGTTTCTGTTAAAATAATAGTATAAAATTAGTTTTTTTTTCTTTTAGTTAGTATAAAAATTGAATTAAAAGTATTAGTATTACATAAAATTGCATTAGTACTGTATAAAAAAATTTGAAATATTTGGTTCTCATCTAATATAAACAACATCTGCATTTATAATCAAGCAAAAGTAAAATATCTATAAGTTGATTAGAATTTTATTCTAATCCAACATTGACATTAATCTAACTTTGACTTTACGTACATACAAAATGGTTTTTGACTTTAATTATTAAAATTAACATAATTTTAAATTGTAATCTGTAAGTTAAATACTAATTTATTTAGATAATAATCTACAAGGTGTCATGTAAAAGGGATTCAAAAGTTTTAAAAATGAAATTTTTTTGAATATAATATTTTTATTGCCCTTGAATACAACTAACTAATTGTAAAGCTTTTTCTTTAAAAAAATGAAATTTTAAATTATCATAAGAATTTTGCAATAATTTGTAAATCTTCTAAAGACATTTTAAGGTGAGCTCGAATATCCTTTTTTGCACGTTTTTATAATGATGCTCAAATATTAAAATTCGTAATCAAATCTATTATATTTCAAATATAATAAAAGTTTAATCAAAAAAAATTAATAATTAAAAAAAATTCTACAAAAAACTCTAGAGTGTCTCAACATTTTTTTATTTGAACACATCAGTAAAAAATAATTAACAAAATACAAAAATATTTTTACAAGCATTTCGGAAAAACAGCATAAATTTTGTAAAATTATTCAAACAGACTTTTTAAAAAAAGAAAATAATATATGCATGTATATACATATACATATCAATGAATGAAATAAAGCATTATTGAATGAAACACATTGAGCACTAAAAGGAATGCGAACATGTCCTGAGGATAAAGCAGAGTTAGGCAGTGAAAATGATATCTAAAATCCTGAAATTTACATTAAAAGCAATATTTTTATATAAATTAAAAAGAACTCTCTCAAGATCAAAGCCATTTAAACATGAGTTTCAGTAAAAGGATGCAGAAGGATCCATACTTTTTTCTTCAGCAAAGATTATCAGTCTTTCAACATTCTATACCTGGAGGGAGTAAAAAACAGTTTCGTAAAAAAATATCATCTAAAATGTTCACAGCTAAAAGTTACTTCATTATCATTCAATCCAATATAATATATAAATAATATGATATAAACCTTCTCAATAAGAGGAAAATTACTTATGCAAGAACGTTTTGAACCTTTTGTAGTGTGCTATAGAAGTTTAATGGATTTTTGAACGCTCAGTAGTTGTCCTCGTCATCTAACGTCAATTCAAATTTTTGGATCTGTCCCAAAATATCCCTCATATAGTGTCACAAAGTGATATAACTTAATTAAACCAAATACAACAAATTTAATAATTGTTTTAAATTAAAATTCCTTCTTTTATTAAAAGTTTATTCCACATCCGGTTAATTTGTTCAGTTAGTAATAAGCGTTATGCAAAAAATAGTGAGAAGTTTCATTTTAACCAAAAAAGAGGACAAATATTTAAAAATTAGGAAATGACCAATTAGGCAATTTTTCCTCTATTTTTAGCCAAAGATTTTCAAATATTGTATGTTTTAAGATAATTATATGAAACTTCCAAAATACACAGTTTATATAGCAGTTTCATAAATGTATTCCTACAATAAGAATCGCAGCATTAAACCGTTCTAAAAACATTACATTTAACGGGGGGAAAGCAAGAAGCATCAATATATCTATTTTTTTTCTTATTTCTATAAAATTATCTAAGTATATGCTTTGTTTAATAATGCCAAAAAAAATTATGCTTATTTTTATCTACAGCATCTATAAATATTGTAGATTCAATATAAAATTTATTAATTTTTGAAAGGAAGAAAAGAAAGGAATTCATCAAAGTCTCAATCAAATCGTTTTCCTCTATCCTTTATAAATTGTTTATTTCTATCGACAATTTATTTCTAATATGCAATAAATAGATGTATTCAAAAAAATTTAATGTAGCGCCTATATGTGGAATTATCTTATTTGCAATAATAGAGTTACAAGAAATATTTTATGAATTTATGCTGTGATTTCAATTAATATATTTTATGATTCAAATATTAATTATAACCCAGAAAATATGAAAAACTGGTTAATAAATAAATGCAGTTTGATTGGATTTAAAAAATCACGAGCATTCTGCTCAGAACTTATAATGAACAGGAATGTTGGATAGTAAAATTCTAAAAAGTTATTGTGTGCTTTAATTCCTTACAGAGTACAGAATTTAATCCCTTACAGAGTTATCAAGTGCTTTAATTCCTTACAGATTTGCCAAAAACTTACTGTATTTAGTACTCACTTTTCATCTCAACAAGCGACAGAATTTCTTTAGTATCCTGGAACTTTTTGTCCTTGCAATGGAGCATAAGCATAACGAAGAGTACCATCCTTGCCAACAGTAGTTCCAACTGGAGCTCTGACCACTGCAGCTGGAGGTGGTGGCGGTGGGACGGGAGCTGCTGGTCCTGCAACTGGGGCAGCAGGTGGAGGGAGTGGGGCAGGCAAAGGAAGTCCCCTAAGACCAGCAGGGGCTACACCACCGAACCTGTATCCCAAACCAGCTGGACCAGGATATCCCAAAACATTAAAAGATGCCCTTCCCATAAATGGGTTGAATGGTAAACCAGCTGGGTATCCAAGACCACCAGCTAGAGCTCCTGTGTAGCCAAGAGCACCGTATGGGAGTGCACCATAAGCTCCATAACCATAAGGAGCGCCGTAGCCATAAGGAGCAGCATATGGCATTACACCAAAGCGATTGAATGCATATGGGTTGGCATAGCCTAAACCATTTAAGTAGCCTGCATAGCCTGCTGGAATGGCTGGTAGAGGGGGTTGAGCTGGCACAGAGTAGGCAGATTTTCCGGGGGGTGGTAGGCCTCCAGATTTGGCAACTGCAGCAGCACTAGGACCGTATACAGGAGATCCAAAACTCTCATAGGCAACAGGATCATCTCTGTTGTCTTCGGTTTCGATTCTGTCTGATCTTTGCGCTTCGCCTTCATTCGTGTCAGCAGCAGCCAAAAGAAATAAGGCGCTCAAGAAGAAAACCTGAAATCAATGAGTTATAATTACCAAATGTTTATTTCTCAAATTTATTTTCGAACTTATACGTTGATTATTTATCGGTCGATATGGTTAATTTTTAAAACTCTTGAATAATTGTAAAAATATTAAAATTTTTAATTTTATTGAGAAATATTGAATTTCTGTTTTTATTTGAACTTGATAAGAATGTAAAATTAGAAATGAAAGGAAAATCCAATAAAAATAAATGTGTAGAAAATTTTATTTCTTTAAAAAAAAGGGTTATTCTTGATGAAATTGAAAAAAATTTACACCAATTATTACATTACAAAATGAGATAGTAGAATGAGATTCAATAGTAGATAATAAAAATACTATCCTATACTTATTTTAGTTAAATATTTAAAACAATTACTATAAAGTTTGCAATGAAATATTTTAAAATAAATTCACATGGTTATCGGCACAGGTTACTTAGTCATCCATTCTCTAAATATTTTGTTTCAGTTTTTTGATAATTTCAACATTTCAGTCTCAAGGATTCGGTATTTCAGTTAAATTAGAAATTCTTCTATGAAGAAAAAATTCTTAATATATTATTCCAAATTTCAAACATTATATTCAATCTTAAAACACCTATAAATAACTCGTTTTAGTTGGTAATTAGGCCACTTAATGATTCCAGCATAGTTTAAACTTTTATTTTCTTTTTAAATCCCAATTATGTTGGGAACAAAACTAAAAAAAATCCACAAGCCCAGTGTTCTTAAAAACGAAACTAAAAAAATGCCTTAACTCAATATTCTTAAAAACGAAACTTTTAAAAAAATCCCCTAGCCCAATGTTCGTGAAAACAAAACTTCAAAAAAATTACACTAGAAATTGCACAGCCGATTTTATTCAATAACCTTTCATATAGTAAAGAATTTTGAACGAACTGAACTTTCAAATTAATTGCTAGTATTTGCTATCATGGTTGAATCTGAGAAAAAGTTTAACACTCTTCAATAATCTGTAACACTCTTCAATAATCTCTTCAGAACCTTTCTGGTTCTTAAATGAATCCAATTAGGATTTTACAAATCTCAAAACTAAGGGGAAAAAATGTTCGTTTGTTGCTCTTGACCTGCATACTATGAATGAAAAATATTGTTAGAATTCAGGATTATATTTTTAGATGATTAAGTAGTTCATTCGAATTCCGAAATATACGATGTAGTATCTTTAGGTAAATTATATTCTATATTTAAAAAAAATTCTGATTAAATAAATGTCATACCAAAATTAGTGATAACTTATAAGACTTATGTTTCATAATTGTGAATATGGCAACATTTTCTGCGAAAAAATTCGCACTAATTTCATTAGCAACTTTAATCATTTAACCGTTTATTATTTAATATATATTTGCTATAATCATATATCTAATTCCAATTCATAATTTGATATAATTATAAACTTAATATAAGGAATTGTTATATAATTCAAATAATAATGAATTAGTTGGTAATCAAATGTAAAATTATGGAAAGACATCCCATAATCATATTATGATATGGTGCACACAATCGTATTTAAGAAAATAATTTGGGAATTTGTAAAAATTAAAGAAAGACTATTGATTGAAATTTGCTCATTAATCCATTAATTTAAGTTTTATTCATTTCGACAATCAAACATGAGAGATTTTTTGTAATTAAAATTAATTTATTAATTGGAAAAATTTTTAATTAAATATATTCTTAGTAAATAAGCAAGCCATTCAGCCATGTAAAAATTACTAAGATCATTAACTAATTTATATTTACAAGAGGGTTAGTAAAAATTTATTACTTCTTTTACCATTAATTTAGTTTATTTTCTTTTAGTAAAATTACTTCCAACTTCATTTAAAAAAACTTTTTTAGGATTTTAATTTAAGTTATCCTTTGCAATTTCAGAGATCCACTTTAAAATTACAATAAACAGTTTTTGATTTTAAAAAATATGAAAAAGTATTAATTAAAACTAATAAATCTAATTCAATAAATGATTAAATCATCCAACTATAAGAAAAATTATTAATTAAAACGGCTAAATAAAATCTAATAAATGATTAAATCATTCAACCATATGAAAAGTCTTAATTAAATCTATTAAATCTAATTCAATAGTTAATTAAATCATATAACCAAATAAAAATTATTAATTAATTATTAATTTATATTTAAAAGAAGGTAAATTAATATCATTAGTTGATTTTACACATAATTAAATAATTTGAAAGGGTATTTATTTTCATTTAGTGAAATTACAACCTTCTTTATTTAAAAAAAAATATTTTTAATTATTTTCATTTAAAGGAATTACTCTTTGAAATTTCATAAGTCCACTTTAAAATTACAATGAGCAGTTTTTGATCAAAAATTTGAAAAAGAATTCAAAACAGTTTTAGTATTCAATTTAACTTACCAACAACATTTTTACTAAAGAATGTATTTTTCAATGGGATCTCCTATCCACGATCCAATCCTTATCACAAGATGCAAGGAACTGATGCTCTCCACTGCTTTGCGACCCCCTTTATATATGACGTGAAAATTAAAATACCTCAACGAATAGAATTCCAGCACTTGTATACGCATCCAGTACCATTGTAATTCATGCAGTTATTTTAAGGTGCTTCACAACACAAAACAAAAAGTCAGCAAAAAAGAAAGAGGGTTTATTTTTATTTCTTGCGAATTATTCCCCTCGTTTCTAAATGGGCATCGTTTCCATCGGCCTTCAATGAATAACTACAACTTTCACTTGTTTTATGCCGTAGCATATTTATGGTTTAGCTGCTGTCACATTCGGGGTCATACGTACCTCTGGTTTATAGGCCTCGGAAGTCTTACAATGGGTCTCCGTAAGAAATTAAAGAGAGTGTCTTAAACGTGAATCATTTCGAAGAATCGGCATCCAAAAAAGATTCTGAGGGAAGAGATTGATTTATGTAAGTGTTGCCCACCGTCAAGGGCCCTCTGCCCTACTTCTGGAACAGCAATAGGATTTTCTTTTTTTATCAAAATCATACTTGCAATTTGTGTCAAAAAAACTTAGCATGTATTTGTCACTTTGTACTAAATTGCTGAATACAATTGTTATGATGTTAGAATGTTACATTTTCTATCTAATTTAAAGTATTCGTATAGATCTGCTTATGTTTCAGAAGTCAGTTTTTTTTCTTTCTGTCTCCCCCTCCCAACTTTCTTATGTTCCGTGTTAGTGTTAGTGTTCTTCAAGATTTTTATATTATTGATTTAAGAAACTTCTAGAAGGATTTTAAAGAAAATATTAATTAAATCCAAGAATTATTTCAAAATATTTAATGATCTTTTAGCAGACTGGAAGAATAGACTGACATAAATTCAGATTTTCTTTAAAAAGTATTGTCGGTTATGTATTGAAATACATAAATGATCTTATAAAATATCAGCATCTGTGTTTTTTTTTCACGTTGGAGTTAGAGGCTGTCGTCTCGTGTTTCAAATTTCTTTTTTGACTTATTTAACGCTCATCAAAGTGTTACATTAAGAAAAATTTATAAAATGAGGTGGAATGATGAGTTTTTAAAATAAATTTATTCCTATAGTTTTCTATTGTCAAACTTCATCATTTACTATTAGTTGCATTAAAATTTCCAAATATCATTATAATAATGTTTAAAACGCAATGAGATGGAAATTCATTTACTGTTCAGGCGTGATAATACTTTAAAAGGGAATATTTTAATTAGTGTTAAGAAAAAATTCTAAAAGCTTCAATCTGAAAATTAATAGATTTTATCAGTTGTTCAGGAATAATTTGAAATAAATTTCGTCAATTCAAACCAATTTACATGAAGTACTGTACTAAGCGACATAATCCAATTGTGGAAGAATATGAGCACGAGCATGAGAAGTTGTATCCGTCCTTTAAATACACAATAATTTTAGGTAATTTTTATGCATACTGGGTATTTAATCCACCTTTCAACTTTTCCATACCTCTCAAACCCAAAAATGTGTTTAAGAAGTCAGGAAAAGTTATTTGTTTCATTAATATATCATTCTGAATATAGATAGATAGATAGATAGATAGATAGATAGATAGATAGATAGATA
>JAOUZG010050212.1:4251791-4319046 GCA_026289955.1 Argiope argentata | reverse complement strand
AAAGAAAAGGTATTATAAACATCAAAAATTGACAAAGTTCCAAGCTTTGAACCTCTCGGACCACAGAACAAAAATAAGTCAGATGGATATAATTTTGTACACAGTTTTAATTTCTAAAATGTGCCGGTGTTCTAACTCAGGGATAGTGCGTCTTCCTCGTGATCTGGGCGTCCCGGGTTTGGAAATGGTTGTTCTTCTGTGTTTTATCTGTGAGATGTGTGTATTTGTTCCCTTTAAAAAGGAAATGTGAAAACGAATGTGATGCATGAAGGAGATAAGTCTTACTCTTTGCTCTAGTTGGCGCTACTGAAAAACAAGAGACGCTCAAACGGCTGAAAATCGCTGACGGTCGTCAGTATGCTTGTCCCTGAGAAGCATCATTAGTAACAATAAAAACAATTTCTAAAATGTTGATTATTGTCAAATCTTGAAACAAATCCTTCGAATTGTTGACTTTCCTTCCATCTGTATATTCGCATGCATGCAAACATGATAACTCAAAAATGTTACAATTTAATTAACTGAATTTTGAGGGATGGTTCGTTTTAAAATGTGCAGTCAAGTGTCCTATTTTCAACCTCATTCACCACAGAATTTGCTTCTGTCGGTTTATATATACATGTAAACGAAAAAGTAAAATCCTAACCACTTAAACAAACAAGACTTAATTTGTGATCCGGTTTCTAAAATTCTAAAATTATAATTATGTGCCAAATATCAGTTTCAATACGTTAATAAAAAAGAATCCAAATTGCGTACTTTTTTACTATGTACTAAGAAGAATAACACTTTTATGTAATGGACTCCGAAAAGAAAATTCTGGGTTCTCAAGAAGTTCACGACTTTACTGAAAGTCACAATTTCTTTGCAAAGATAAAGAGGATAGCGCCTTTATTAAAGAAGTATATGAGAAACGTTCGAAGAGACAAATGCCTTTGGTTTCTTATGTTTTTATCCATGCTTCTATTGGCTCAAACAGTTTAAGATTATTTTCAAGAACATTTTCTTCAGTGTAGATGAAATATGTATGAAAATTTAAAATTCCTTTATTATTGATCACTTACTACCTCAAAAAATAAGTACATGACAAGTTTAGTAGTTCTAAACCTTAGATTTAACCTACAGATATTTTTTTAACACGGCAACTTTTAAGGCTTTCAATTTATTTATAGAAATATTGAGTTAAATATGTAAGGCATAAATTTTCAATTTTTTAACATCACTATTTCAACTAGGGAAAAAATGAATGTGAGTACCTCCAACAACGATCTGAATTCTTGGGGCTTTACAGGCTAGTGTGCCTGACCTACATTCACCAAAGTTGATATGTATATACTTTAATTAATTTAATTAATTAAAAATCAAAAGAAATTCTACTGATTTTTCTCAATGTTTTTCGAAATTATTAAAGCACAAGATATGGTGGTTCGGTTCATTTTTCCATAAGGGCAGGTCTAAGTATTTTTTCTTTAATTTTATTATACTAACGATAAAGATTCTATATCAGAAACAAGGAAAGGTAAAAATTTTCAGAGTGTAGTCTTTTTCAAATGCTATTATTCATCCCTAAGATATAAAAAAATGTATAATTATGTCGAAAGGAAATTTGGGAAATTCATAATACATTAAACAGATTAATATGTCCAATTTGAAATTTGAAAGTATTTTATTGTGAAAATCATTAAGGTATCAATACACAAAATTCTTAATTGAAATTTTCAGCTGTTATCAATCCTGTCGAAACAATTAGTCGCTAAAGACGGCTGATTTTGAAATAACACTCTTCCGTAGATATATTAAAAATAACTGTCTGTTAAAAAGATAACAATGAAAGAAAAGTCATGAACCTCATATTTTTTTCAAACAAATTCACGAGAGAATTTAGTCCACGGAGAAGAAAAGAATTCACTTGCAAAAAATAAAAACAACACTTTCAACCGTAGAAAACAACCCTTTTTTTCGCCGCATCATCTTACACTACATATTTCATCTCCCACTTCCATTCTTCATCCATCAATAGCAAATTGATGTTTTCTCGATTTTACTGTCTGGAAGAGACGTCCTTGCTTCGAAAAATACGGCGAGCGTTCACGCCCGGCTGAACAACATTTTCATTTCAAATATTCCTCAGACATCCCGAGATGTTTCGCGGTAGAAGTGATGGCTTTCGGATATGAGATGCAATGACACACCTCAGAGGTTTCCACGAACCAACGAATCGGGCAGTTAGTTACCCTTTTTTTCTGATCCCAAAGCGGTTTCAATTTCTCCAAATCCATTAATACACCATTAACCTGGTGAAAAAGATAATAAATATCGTTTTACTTTCGCTTACACGAAGCAGAACCTATAAAAGAAAGTATTACAATAAAAAGAGCCTATTGCAGTTGTTTATAAAATTAGAGAAATTCATGAATTTAAATTTTCTAGAGCTTCCGATATCCGAGATAACTGCTTTTTGCACATGCTTGTGCACAAATCAATACAATAGTTAACCCTTTGCACTCCGATGGTGCCTCTGACTCACCATTCAAGATTGTGTATTATTTTGAGGTTTCATTTATTAATTTTACAAATTTAATTGTTAAAATCGCCTACATAATGGTTAAGAGATGTAGATTAATTTTTCAAAGAAATTCGACTTAAAAGAATTATGTATATTTATTTTTCATAGCAATAAACGAATTTTTGTATTAGGTGTATAATTTTGCATCTAATTATTTTTCGGAGTGCAAAGGGTTAAGTTATTACACTATCAGCATAGGTTTAATAGTTTCTAAAATTGGAATGTTATACTCCCTTTAAAATGCCACTTATTCACGCTATAAAAATCTCTATTTGGCTGACCTATATAAATTTCAGTATTCGATACTTTTCCTTTAAAAGTTTATACTGCTTCTACGGAATTCGGTCTTTTGATAATTTTTATGAAATCTAATTATTTTCTGAATGCAAAGGGTAAAAAAGAATGAAATAGATGGCAGTAATTTAGCATGCCTTCCTTAAATTAAATAAACATTCAAACAAACATTTACAGAATTATAAATCGAATTCTATAAATTTGAAGAAAAAAATGGGGACCGTGTTATTCGATCGTAGGATGTACTTTGTGGTAAATATTCTCATTTATTAACTAAACCAAAGGACTGACTAAAAAATGGACCATGTTAGCAAAAAAACTATTTGCATATGTGTGGATATTCATGTAGAATTAAAATCTTACTAAATATATACATTTTCAAGTGTTTCATTTATCTAATTAAATGTACCTCTTTGTCATTCGTAATCCACTTATTAATTATTATTAACTCCAATAAATATTTATTTTGATATACTGATTCACTTGTTTAAGGGACTTCCAAAGGGAATTTTGAGTCAACTACTTAGTTGTAAATCGTTGATATTTAATATTTCCTTTAATTACTTAATATGTGTAAGATTTTAATAGTTTTCTTATAGAAAGTGATTTGAATCCTTCATTATGTTTCAAATATATATTTATTTTGATTATTTTAATTCTAGTGTTCAATCAAATCATTAAAAATGGTCAAAGAGTTTTTTTATAATAAAAATTTATTTTAACCATATTGACATTACAATCAAAAATTTTCTACAATAAAAGAAAACACAAGAAAGAAAACTATACATAATTATATTAGTTTCGAATTTTACACAGCATAATACATTTTTCGGAAATGAAAATTATCAGTACAGACAGTGTAAACAAATTATAATTTGAACAGAAAAAAAAATATCTTAAGTTATTATTACAATAAATAAAGGGAATTGTGACATTTCATTTTACAAATAAAACAATTAAGCACATTTTTAAATTATACAAATGTACAGAAGAAACATTTTGTTTAAATAATATTACTAACTATGGATTTCAGTTTGTTGGTTTGATTTCAACCAACAACACCTGGTCCATAGCCCAGTCCTCTTCCTAGTCCATATCCGCCAAGCAAAGGGGCTCCTAAGTAGCCAAGGCCAGCACCTTTGGTCAGCCCAGGAGCACCTAAGCCCCCTAAGCCACCTAAGCCTAAACCTCCAACTCCAAATCCAGCAGCGCCAGGAAAGCCAAGGCCTAAGCCAGCTCCGTAACCTAAGCCAAAAGCTGGAACGACGGCACCTCCGTATCCTAAGCCTAGGCCTACTCCACCTTTTGCGCCGTATCCAAGTCCTCCGCCGTACCCGAATCCACCACTATAGGCATAATCCAAAGTCAGAAGCAATGCAGTGATGAAAAATGTCTAAAAATAAATTTAAATTAGATCTGTAACATTTTATTTCTGTAAATATGAAAGGCTTTTATTTTTCAGTCTCTAGATATAAAATCCTAGATTGTTAACAAGTATAAAACAAGGCTTTACAAATATCACTTAGCAACAAAAAAAGGAATTTCAAATAGTACTAAAGCAGGCCTAAAAGGTTAAATTGCTCTTTATTTTTTTTTATTCATTAAAGATGAATAGAAACTATTTTTAAAAAAATTGATTTCTGTTATCTCAAATTTCAGATTATCAAGTGAGAACATGATATTATTGATGTTATCATGACAGTAACATGATATTATTTTTAAGGCAATGGTTATCTTAATTAATTTAAGGCATTGATCAATTAAATAGGTTTTTAACAATCTTATAACACAGTAAATCTTTCATAAAATGCAATCATCGAGAATATATGTTTATCGTTCGATAATATATTTTTACATAAATATGACAAGCCCCCGTTGATACAGCAGCAGATTTATGCCGAAAGGAGCGTCTCTTGTATTTGAAGTAGCGCCATCTAGGGCCTAGAGTACGATTTAGCTACACACACACCACATTTGCTTGCACAGCCCCTTTTTACAGGGGGGCACAGTCACATACTTCACAGATATCACACAGAACAACCATGCCCGAACCGGGACTCCCAGAACACGAGGAAGACGCGTTACCTCTGCGCCAGAAAGCCTGCTTGCACAAATATATTATTAATATAGATGTCCCTAAGACTCAGATATTATGTCAAAATAGCCCAAACAGATATTTTTCTAGTAATTATTTGAAATTTATGTGATTATATAAATTCCTAAAAAATTAATACGTAAAATGCGTATTATGTTTTATAAATGTTTTAGAAGAATATAGAGAAAAAAACAGAAACTCGATAAAATACAAGGAAAAGAAGCTCTATAGCTTTTGTGCAGCAAAGATACTGAATGATTGAATGTATGGTTTACAATCATGCAAAATACTTTTTTTAGTCTTTTTACTTTTTCTGGTAAGAAATAGGCTAAAACTATGCATTGTAATCGTCAACTAATTGTGAACTCAAAATTTCTCCGA
The DNA here is from genome assembly GCA_026289955.1 of Argiope argentata. Taxonomy (NCBI): domain Eukaryota; kingdom Metazoa; phylum Arthropoda; class Arachnida; order Araneae; family Araneidae; genus Argiope; species Argiope argentata. The sequence continues at coordinate 4,313,710 of JAOUZG010050212.1, read as the reverse complement.
ATTCTGGACCATCCAGGGTACGGAAAACATATTTTTTGAGCATATTCTGGTTGTCTGTTAACATGACTATAATTTCGAAAACTCTTTGAGTTAAACGGGTGATATTTGATACATGATCTCTACTCCAAATTTATAGATTCGTATCAAATTTTGAAATAAAAAAAATTCCAAAAAATATGTTTATCCTATTATCGGAAAATAAATTAACACCTTAATTACAAAAAGGAGAGAGTTAAATAGACGAAATTCGGCACACCGATTTAATATCTAATGCGTAACTATGCATTAAAATTGGGACCAAATCCGTCTACGAGCTAATTAACTGCATTTTTAAATCATTGCAATTGTATACTTTTACTAGTGAGCAAGCCCGACAATGCAATGTTTTATTCTTAACATATATTTACATAAATATATTATTAATACATGATTCTGGACTTGCAATTGTAGTTTTGCGCTAAATTTTTGTTTTAATTAAAATTTGTCTTGAGAAAGGTGTCAAAATACTCTCTGGATTTTCTGAATTAAATTTTCATTGGATTTTTACACTGGATTTTTTGTCTATTAATATTATCCTAGATATTATTCGACAAAGACAGTACTCGGATAGATTTTTGAAAATTATTATCAGCTAATAGCATATCTATACATAGTATAATATGAAGTCTTCTGAATGCGTCTGTATGTTGGAATTACAAAAACTCGAGAAATAGTTAACGGATATTGGAGATATTTATACCATTCTGTAAAGCATTAATAGGGGAAGATTTTAGTATATTAAAATCGTATTAAAATAAAGAGGAGAAAGTTTTATAATTGATATTTTAATTTATCCGCGCAAGCTGAGCATGTGAAAACAGCAAAAGTTGTAGTATGCTTATGCTATACATTGCTTTGTGTACGTCTGATTTTAAACAGCGATTCAAATCTCATTATGCCGAAAAGAAGGAAATCCAACCTCCAAATGATCGCCTGTGTTTTGTCTACTGCAGATCATATTTTTGCCTTTGTAATAGTCTAAATATTTATGAATATGTGCTGTAAAAAGTTGTTTTGTAGCTTCTTTTTTATTATTATTCCTAAATATATTTTTATGTTTGTTTGATGTTGCTTAACATACCCTTGTCATATCGTGTGAAAGATAGACTTAAGTTAAAAGCTAATTGGAACTTAAGCCTATGCGACGGGCTATGCCGTAAGAATGCATGAGTTATGAATGCATGAGAAATTTTCAGGGAAACTGCTTCCGTTGGTTATTATCTCCTTTTTTTTAAAATTACATATTCAAAAGAATCAGAAAGGACCTTTTAAAAATTTCTAGAATATTAAGTCACTTCATTTTTAAAACAGAGTTTAAATTGCTTTGATATTTTGAGCATAGTTTTAGGAATTTATCTTTTTAAGTATGTAAACCTTAAAAATGGAATTAAAAGCAATACATAGATTCAAAATATCAAAATGAACATTTTCTTTTTTTTATAAAGAATTATGTTTATACTAAATGAAAAAGTTACTTACCAAGTTAAACATCTTGTAGTCAAGAGAGCAAGTTATCACCAGAAGTAGAAGCAAGTAGTTAGGATTTCAACTTGTTTGAATGGTAAAAGAAATGTTTGCTTCGTTTATATATACTTGTAAGTCTGTCAAAGAGGCAATAAAATCTTGAAAGGAAGTAACCCATTCTCCATTAGAAGTCGACTTAAAAAACTATAACGCGAAAGTCGCAGAGCAGAAAATTAGGAATTCGACGAAATACAAGAGCTTTCAACTTCTTTAATGAAAGTTACCAATGGCTAATTAAGTTAAGAGGAACATTTGTACAATTTAGGTTGATAATTAGCGAATTTGAATATATTTTTTTTCTTTGGATGTACATGGTTTTAATGGACATCGGAATTAACCAGGAAGTATTTATAAAGGCCATTTTGTTAAGAAAATCTGATTTGCTATAACCTAATGGATTCTCGAGGAAATTACTAAACATAATGTAAACACACTTTATTTTTTTAAAAGAATGATCTTATTTACTGAAATGACCATAGAGTCATTAAAATGCAAATTTTAAGAAAATTGAAGAAGAAATATTGATTTAATCATTCAAAATACTTACAGTTTGTGTAAAAGTCAATAAATAACTTGTTATTCATTGACAATTATGTGACTTGAAGCTCAAAACAGATTTACTAAATTTTCTTTTCATATGTTCATTAAAGAAATATTCCAAATATTAAGAAACTTTAGATTACTTTCGATAAAATTCTTTTCTGAAAAGTTTTCTGTATCGATAAGTTTTTAGATTCCAATGTGTGTTTATTTTAAACTATTGTTTGTAAAAAAGGGAATTTTATTATCAAAAAAATTTTTTCGCTCTTTCTTAGCGCATAGTGTTTTGAAATTCGCCACACTTATGTCCTGTTGTTCAAAATATGCTATTTAACGCTTGTGTTTTCCTGAAATTTATCCATGAGTATCGTGTTGTTCAAATTCTTAAATTTATGTTCTTTTTATTTTCTTCCATTTTACCATTTCTAAAAATTCCTGAATGCGTCACTATTTGCCACTTTGGAAAAACCTCCCAATCAGAATAGTTGGTAAAGGAATGAAATCTTTGATCGTCAATTTCAAGTTATCATGTGAGAACATTATTTTTTAAGTCATTTGTTTGTATTACTTAATTTAAAACATTAAGCAATTTAAATGGTTTGAATCAATCATGAAACTTCTCTATCGGCCTCTATACCACTCTCTATATGTAAGTATATATAATAATAATAATAATTTGAACTTTCATTTTCAATTTTTCTACCTGGCAAACTAAGTTTTGGAACTCGGCTGATTTTGGGATGACATTACAGCTATAATGTCATAGTTCTACGTCAATATTTTTAAAATGCATCTGCTATCAAAGAAGCATATATAATAAAGCAATACTGGTAAGAGCAGGGCAACCTTTAAAAAACGCTTTTGCTTTCAAAGAAGCATACATAATAATGATGTTATACTGGTAAAAGCATACAAAAATAATTTTTGCCCATAAATTTCGGATACATCGAAATCTTCCAACCAAAACAATATCGTTTCTCACCTGATAAAAAAATCTTTGAACTTTTAAATTCCACTTTTTAAAATTATTTATTCCCATTGGTGAATTTACAATGTAATTAATAATGTATTTCTCCCACTAATGTATGTTTTTTCCCAATTTTAATTGAAAATCAAAAATTAAAATTATCATGTATTTTCAAGTAAACGCTTAATTCTGTTATTTAACTGAATATTTTTTTAGAATATTTGCATTTATTTCATTAATTTATGATTTTTCTTTAACTTTATGAGCAATGAAATTCTAAAGTATAAAAAAAAGAGTTTTCGAAACTTCAAGTAAGAATTAAATATTGCATTCTTATTATTTTAAAATGTGAGAAAAAATAAGTCAATCCTTTGAAAGAACTCATTACGAAACAGTGTCTCGGGTTAAATGTAGGTTCTATTGTACATATTTACAGTCTTAATACACATTACAATGTGGGCCTCTTATCACACTACCACTTTTCATAGCCATTCAACTCAAACAGTCCAGTATCCACTCTTTAGTCTCATGCCCTTCAACAAACCTTAATTCTTATAAATTATTAACACCTTTAAAATCATTGGAAGTTATTTTTTTCCAAACTTTTTTGTATATTCTATTGTAAATTTAATTAAGTAATATTAATTGTACTCCATTGGCGAACCCTATTTACGAAAAACAATATTTGGCGATTAATCCTTGGGATGTGGTTGATTTTAAAATGGCAGAAAACTGATCATGTATTTGGGCGTCTTTTTTTCCAAATTAAATCAAAACTTGTCACAGATTTACAAATATAGTCTTAAAATTACATATTAAATTTCATATATTTTAATCATCGTGTTTTTGAGTTAACGCATTACAAGCTCGTATGAGTACAGAGAAACAAATATTCCGAAATTTGATGGATTTGATTTTAAATTTCTTATGTTCATACACTTAAGAGTTTAAATGCGTGTTAGAAATTTTAACTACTTAACTTTCTTTATTTTGTAGACCTCATGTAAAAGTGTATTAGGAAAACAGTCGGAAAGACTTACACAGTTTCAATTTCCTTCAAAATTTTAAAGAAATCTAATTTGTAGTAGAGCTTAACCCCCCCCCCCCGGAGATACCTCGAAATGAGGAGGAGAGGAGAAGATGCTTTCGCTACCCTGTAGGGTACACTAATAGGTGGTGTGGGTTAGGCTCCTCCCATTGATGTCAGGACGTATTTCCTACCGGAAGGGTTTTATCGTTGCCGATGATTGCCCTTAGAACTCAGCCATGATTCCCGCCAGTGTTACTGTTGCTGCGGTACGATTATTCAGTTTTATGGTTTACTCCGTTTGACTGCGAGCGGGTCGTCTCAAGGTTTGTCTCAAGATTTGTATGAGTTATTATATTCACAGACAGACAAATTGACATAATTCCGAAATTAAATTTTGTGAACTTAAGAAAGACTAAAATCATGTAGTAGTGCTAATTATTAAATTTTCGAGATCAAGTCGTTTAAAGATTGCAAAGCTTTCTAGTTGCGTACTTCGTATTCGAGAAAAGGAAAAATAAAAGTTCATTGTTGTCAAATAATAATTTTAATATAATCTCGGAAGATGTGTTTCATGAAAATTTATTGACGTTTCCTTATACTTATAATATAGATCTTATCCAATAAATTGAATCCTTTATCTGCCCTATCAGTTCTGCATTCAAGGATCAAATTATCAAACATCTTATTCTTATCTTTGGTTTACCCGGTGAGCTTGTGCATTTCATCGCTATATACTGATAATCTGCAGGTGTAATTTTCTCACCTGTATTCAGTATTATCTGAAAATTGTTGTTTGCTTAATATGCAGAAAATAGGATGGGCATCCGGTTCAATCTTTTAATCTCTAGACTAAAGATATCATCCATTCCCTGAAGCAACAAACAGCAATAAAATGAAGAAAGTGGTCATTATAAAATAAAAAAAAATAAAAAAGGAAAATTGAAATATGCAAAACATATTTCAATGTATCATGTCAGAACACAATTTCTTGAACGGCCAATCATTGAAAACGTTTCACTTAATTAAACAATCTAATCTACTTTTAAAAAGATTTCTATTAATGTTTGAAGAAAGCATTTCAACCATAAGTGGCAGATTTTGCAAACGTATGGATTAATCAAACAATTTAAACTATTTTTAAAAAAAGATTTTTATTCAAGTTTGAAGAAATCTTTCATTAAGATAAAAAAGCTGAAAAAATCATCGCAACAAAAAGTGGCAAATTGGAGATCAAAAAGCTCTTTATTTCGAAATTGCAGCCATTTACAAATATTTTTGAGTCTTCTAAGGCCTATTTTTGAGAAAGTTGAAATTTAAAATTTCAATACCTTGACCACACAATTTTGTTGACGCCAAAAACCTCATCCCATTCAACCCTCATTGAAGCATACTGTGCTCTTCCAAATTAAATTATATTTTTATTCCTTTTCATTGCTTTCATTGAATTATTGCGAACGATCAAAAAAACTTTTTCTTGCATTTATTGCTTCAAAAAAATCACATTTTCTATTTATTTCATTTCATATAATCAAATGCTCAAAATGATATTTTTCTAGGTTTTATTTGCTGTAGTCATTAGCTTATTTTTTAAATCAGAGCTTTTGTAAATGTAATGGGAACCCGTTATTAAAATCTGATTTTTTTCAGAGGCTCGTGAAGAAAATAAAAATTTCAATTCATTGCTCTCGCATTTTTGTTGAAGCCAAAAATCTCATCCCCAAATCAATATACTGCTCTGACATGATAATAGTTGTGATTTATTGCTTTAATTGTGAGATACAAAGATTATCAAACAGACCGGTTTAAAAAATTTTAAATTAACATGGATTAAATTTATTATAATTAGATCGATTCAATCTTTTAAAAGATTATAACATTTTCTTTTCATCTTTAAATTTATTTCAATTGATTTTAGATGCATAATTGAAAGAAAATTCATAAATTAGCATATATAAAAACTTCTAGCGAGTGAATAACCAGCGATAACTAAAACCAGTCACCAGTGAGTGAATATAATTTTATGTAAAACCATCTGTTAATATTTCTTTAAAAAAAGTATAGAATTATGGTGTTTATGCTGTCATAGTAGCTTTAAAAATATCAGGAATACCTGGAATATGTATTAATGTCAGGAATATCTTTAAAAAATGGAATAATCTTGATTTAAAAAACAATGTAACTTTATTTGGAATAGGTAAACATAAACAATTTCCAAAAAAGTATCCAGTACCCATAACACATACATAAATGACATAAATTAACAATGAAATCCATTTAATGAGTTGTTAATCCGAAATAAAAATTGATTAATGAAACAACGGTTTTTATTTCATTTTTTCATAAACCAATATTTTCCAAACAAAACATTGCAAAATTGTCTAAAAAACCTATATGTACATATTTTTTATATTATTTATAACAATCCCTTTATACAAGCTTCAAAATAATTTTAAAACAAACAAATCCTTATCCAATTAAGTAGATGTATAAATCATTAGTTATAGTTCATATCTTGAAATTTTCCCTTTTCACCAATCAATGTAGTCGTATCCAGGATAATATCCGATGCCATGTTTGTAACTACCATAATAATAAGGATTATACGCATAGCTACCACTGTATCCATATCCGTAATAAGGATAGTGAGTGCCAGAAAGGGAAGAGGAAGACCAGATGGGTCTGTAAGAGGAACCATAGTAGCCATATCCGTTACCGTATCCTTGCAAAGCGCCGTAATATGGCTTCTCAACAGTCGGTTTTGCTGTATATACTGGCTTAACTGCATAAACCGGTTTTGATGTATATACTGGCTTAACTGCGTAAACCGGTTTTGATGTATATACTGGCTTAACTGTGTAAACCGGTTTAACTGCAGTTGATGTTATGTAGTATGGTTTGTAGGTAGTATAAATGTTTTTCTGATTTGACACTCCATAGTCATATCCATAGTCAGGAGATGAGTATTCTGCCCAAGCTGTAACTGCTGCAGATAGCAGAAAAATGGCCTGCAAAATATAAAAGGAAAGGAATTATTTACATTCATACAAAATCGTAAGTTTGATAAGGCTTAAAGATTATTGCTTTTTCACAATAGAAACAAATATTAGTAATTGTAAACGAGCATTTACTTTGCAGCCGAAATGTCACGTTATTTATATACAAATGATAGGTATGAGAATACAATGTTTCCATTTTATGGTTTGTTCCCTCTTTCCCTAATGGGTGCATTAAGGATGTGGGGGCGTGTTACCTCCATTTTTATGCCAAAAAAAATATCCCATTAATATTTAGATTATTATACTCTAAGGAAATCAAAAATAGAATTAACATGATATTCGGAGCAATTAACAATGAATAATCTCTTGCTGCATTGGGAAAATGGTAAGGGTTAATTACACCACTCAGACAAAATTCGGTGTTTGATGCAGGGCCTGACTAAGGTAGGGGCATACGGGGCAGTTGCCCCGACCCCCCTACATAAGTGAGGGCCCCCAAATCGAATAGAAATTTTATTTAAAAGCTTCCTTTTTTTAATGTATGTTATTCATTACTAAAATAGTAAAGCAAAGGGAGTCCATTTTTTTTTGAACAGGGCCCCAACTAAGCTAAGTCGGGCCCTGGTTTGATTTCATTTATTTATTATTTCTTCTTGGGATGGATGATCAAAATTATCATTAATGAGGCCTAAGGAAATCAAAAGTCGCCTAGAGTATTGGAGCAGTCAATGGAGAATAGTCGTTGGCACATCGATACTAATGTACATTAGTATCGATACTAATGTTGTATGGGCCTACAGGTCGACTGACCAGAAAGTCCGTATTATCACCAACAAGTTTCTATCGCCAACATCGATACAGATATGTGTCACAAAGTTTGGCGAGAATTACAGTTCAAATTTGATGTAAATCGTATCACAAAAAGAACGAATGGCGAACACTTGTGAGGAGTAAATTCAAAACTTGCTTACATTACCTCTGCACGTATGTACATTTTTAATAAATATATTTATTGCATTTTGCGTGATGCACCAGTAAAATTTAGTTCATTTTGATTTATCCTGTACATTTATTTATAGATAATAGTTTTTCTTTTCTCTTAAAGACAATAAGTGTTATAAATGAACGGTATCATCGTCATTTAATGATCTCAAGTAAAAGATCGGGATAATAATGAATTTTTATTATGATTAGATAGTAACGTTTAATCATATTTTCTTCCTTGTGCCTTGAGGTAAACTTGAATTTCTCTGTAAATTTTTCATTATAATCCCAAATAAAATAATTATTAAAAACAAATATGCATAACGATTTTTTTTATCGAGAGAAATTTTAAACAAATATCTTTTTATAGCAATAAAGTTGAAACAAAACAATTAATTTTTAAACTTATTTATACTTGTAGAAATTTATTACAATTACTAGCATTATTGGCGATGCAAAAAAATATTTTAATTTACTAGAATTATTCACATTGTTATTTTTTATAAAAATTTGTTTAATATATTTCAGTGTTATATCTTCTTTGTGGCCATAATTCCTTCTTTATTTTAAATTAAATTTTAAATAGAATTAATAATGATTTAATTTAATTAAAGTGTTTAATTAAATAATTGAGGCAGGGCCAATTCTTTATATCAGGTCTAAAACCACTGATGCATATTATTTTGAATTCCGAGAAATTAATCGATTGGTCATTGATTTTAGTGATTGCGTGCTGTAGAGGAGGAGCTAAGGATATTATGAAATTAGGTATTTTATGGGGATATTTCGATAATCCGAATAGTTTGTTTTTCCTTCGATATATTTCTACCGATTATCAGTTCAAATGATTTTCCTTATTGCACACTATTGAGTAGATATCACATTTAATTCTAAACAACTTACATAATTTTTACAAAATAAATTTATAAAAAAGATTTATTTTTAATCATTTACTTTCTAACAGTAAACGTTTTAGGTAATGCTTTTTTTTAATCACAAATTGGTAAGATTTTTACAAAAGTCACATGAGTTCCCAAAATGAGTCAACAACAACAAAAAAAAAATCTGATAAATTTAGTAAACTTAGAAGTTGAGTAAACTTTGTTCCATTGAGTAAAACATGGAAACTTAATTTGAAATTTTTAATGAAGATTTTAACAATAAATTAGTATTTGTTAATCATTTTCACATTATTTTAATATTTTAGATATAATATGAAAAATGAATAAATAATAGAACTTAAAATAAAACAATTGCATTATTAATATATATATATATATATATATATATATATATATATATTAGTAAAAAAATTAAATAAATCATTTTCAAACAATAAAATAGTTTTATCTAATACTAGAATGAAGAAATTTCCACAAATCAAAACTAAATTGTGTTATAGATTTTTCAAATAAAAATAACTGCGAAAAACTGAAATGTTTAATAAATAAAAAATAAATTTATAAATAGAGTAATTTGACATATTTATAAATATATCATAATTTTTCCCTATTCCAAATTTCAAGCTTATCAGATATAACAATATTATTAAAATTTCCAGCTCTTCACCTATTAATTTATTACAAAATTTAAGTTTGAAAAATTATTATATTTCTTCTAATAATCTGATATTAAGATCTAGCGGAAAATTGCTTTAGATAACAGACGTTTTGTTTTTAAACTTTTAATGATTCTTTATTTCTTGAAAAATATTTCATAAACCTTAGCTGAAAAATGAATTGGAAGTTCAAAATATATTTTCAATTTCTTTCACTTTTTTAAATGCGCCATCTTACTACACAGTCGTGCTGCCATCTATTGTTTAACACGTGAAGCTTTTAGACTATAAAAAGAACACTGAAGTTTAAATTATTCCAATTGTATGAATTATTATCTTTCTTTACTATGACTACAAATTCTAAATTATTTAATTCTAATTCGTCAGATTTCCAAAAGAAATTTTTTAAAAGTAAAGATGCAGTACCATATACACAAAATGGTATCTAATCAGAATAATATATCATGGCTGATAAATTTCATACTATTCAACTATTTTAAACGATTGCTTTTCAATATAAAAAATTGCCTTTTCCACCCAGTTGATTCTCCAGGAGTATTGATTACATTTAATTTCAGTTAAATCGCATAGATATCACTTCATATCCGTGATTCCTTCAAATCATCATACATTAAAGCCAAGTTATTTCAATTTTTCTATATAGGTTCTGTTAATTGACATGTGAATCTTCTAACAAAAACTACTTATGACATCATAATTCTATAAAAAACGTAAATATCCAATTCAGTCATCTTCTAACTTTCATAATATTGAAATTCACTTTTATTTATTCGTTTCATAAACTGTACGAATAATTTTTTAAAAATCTTCTTTGATTTTCAATAATTTACATATTCTATTACATAATAAATATTAACATGCATTGCTAGTTTTATTCATTTCAATATTTTTTTTCAGAAAGGTTGGGGATATTTTTTTTCCTTGGTACTTTATACGTTCATATCAGTTCTTTTTAATCGAATGTTAATTTTCCCTTTTTATTAAGAACAAAGATAAAAAAAATTCCATAGAAAAATTCATTATGAAATTCAAGAATTTCTTTTAAATTCAATAATTAAATATTTCTCAAATGCAAAGCATAATAAATATTTATATTTATTTATTTATTTATTAAAAGCATTTTTATTTTTGACTAATTTTTGCTAATTTTTTTATCTGTAAAAACGGCGAAAAAAAATTATCTTACATCCATGAAAATTAAAAACAAAGGATTATGGGAATTCAGTTCTTAGAATTACTAAACTCCTTTACTTATTCTTCAAACGTAAGTAAAATAATGAGATTATTTCTAAAATTGTTTCATGCTGATTACATTAACTTATTGACTTTTAAAATTTTATGACTTCAAAACTATATTAATTAAATTTAATTAATATTTATTTCAAAGCTTGAGAATCATTTGAATTTAAATTAAATAACTAGGTCATTTTTATTTTAAATAAATAAACATTATGCTCATTCGTTGTTTATGTTGTCTTTTATCATCTCCATTGATATAAACCTATGTCTATTATAACAGTACTTTCTGGAAAATGAACGTTTTAAATCTATTCTTTGTAATTCTTCAAAGTAAGGCAATTCTTAGAGTACAAATATCATTCTCTTAAAATTTTGGTTTGTTATTTTATTACTTTATCCTCAAAAATTCTTGTGAAAACCCAAAAACACTACCTTTAATATAAAAATTGCTTGTATAATTTAATTCTATTCGCCAAGCTATCCCAGTGACATCTTGGACTGAAACCGGAAATTACATAAAATGCATAGCTAGAAAAAGCAATTTGATAATATTTGTAGCAGTGTGTTTTATTAAAAAATCAATATTGTCTCAACAAATAATGCACATATTATAACTTTTGGTTTGGTACTTTATAACTTTATTCCCAAAATTATTAGTGGAAACCCAAAATAATATAAAAATTAATATGATATATATCCCTTTAATATAAAAATTGCTTGTAAAATTTAATTCTATTCGTTAAGCTTATTCTATTGAAATCTTGGACTGAAACCAAAAATTACATAAAATGCATAGCTAGAAAAAGTAATTGTCTAATATTTGTAGTAGTATGTTCTATTAGAAAATTAATATTATTATTTCGACTAATAATGTACATACTATTCATATTTTCTTAAATACTACACTAAAATTTAATTTCAAAACAAACCTTACCACAAACAGCTTCATCGTTGTAGATAAACCCTGTTGAATGCTTATTCTTCTTTAATTGAATAATCTTGGAAAATGGAGATGTTGTTCCCTTTTTATAGAACCGAATCATCGTACCTCCCAGACAAAGGGTGGAGATAGTTTTTCACTTTCACACGACGCCTCCGGTGGGCTCACCTAACCTACTTAGAAGTTTTTGTTTGATTTTTTTATTTACTCTTTTATCTGATGGCACGATTCCCTTTCAGTAAATTCTAATTAGTAATCAAAGAACGTCTAAAAATGTTGGAAATAACCGTAAGGTTTCAACACGCGACACATCAAAGAAATATTTTTGCTAGTGAAAGTTTTCTTCCTTTTGTTGTAAGAACTTTCCTTTTTGTATTTTAGGAAGTCAAGGTTAAGGTTTGTTTGGAACATTCATGTAATACCATTTCTTTCAGTCTATAAAGGTTTTGAGATTATAAAGTTGTTTGTTTGAGGTTATAGTCTTAGTAAATACAAATAGTTATAGAAGTAAAAATGAAAATTTATAATAGATAAGAATATAATAATTATTAAGAAGTTAATATCATTTAAAGAAGAGATATAATTTAGAGATTCTTATTTCTCTATCTACTAAGAAATTTTAAAATGTCATCTAGTGAATATAAAATTCATTAGTTCTAGTTCTATAACTGCATCCAGTGCATCGATCGAATCGAGTGCAATTCTTGAATATTTGTCATTTTAATTTATCCTAAGTCATATTACATCCATTTTCCATCAACGTTAGAGATTTTAAGGACGAAAATAGGAATTTTGAGCAAGGGTGAATGGGGGAAATTAGCCCGGTGGATTTGGCGTGCATTATTACAGAACCCGAAAGACAAGGCCAAAATACTTACATCACAGAAAATCATGATGTCGCCCCGAGAGGTTACAAGATTAAATGCCAATTTATCGGGGGAGAATTTCACCCTCAACAAGTTTACTGTATATCGGGGGTCGTTGCACTATGCCCGCTTGTTTAGTGTTTTTTCAGTAGAATAGGTTCTGAAACTGGATCGAACCAGGTAGCTTTGGCTCCAATACCATCTTAAAGTGAACATAATTAAAGTTCAAAATAGCTTGGGCATGTAAAAATATCCCGAGCGCCTTTTGCATTTTTATCTGGATAAAAATATAAATTGTCAAACTAGGATGTGCACTATAAGTAATATTTGAAATGTATTCGTATGTTAAGGAATTAAAGGAAGTCTTTCAGAGATATAGTAATTGACAAATCGATATAATATTTCGGTTACTTAAAAGGGAAATGCATTAGATTTCCCGTTTCAGAAATAACAGTTTCAGGTATGATCTTCGAACTTAATTCTAAATTTAATTAAGAAGAAGAAGAAATATTTTTCAGAGAATCAACAAATTATGAGACTAGTGCCGATACATTTTAAAAAAATAACATTTAAATGAAGACATAACGTTCAAGAGAATTTAACATTTTATATAAAGAAGATATTTATTTCTTATATATATATATTTATTCTTTTTGTTTCTCATATAATATGTAAAAACTACACATTTATTTTTTTATTAAAATAAATACATAAATCCATCATCTTTAAGACAGAATTATTTCTTTCAAAATTTTTTAAAGGGAAAATAGACAAAGAAAATTCAGGATTACAAATTAAATATACAATGTTATAATTATTAATGGAAAAATACACAGATTTGTTACAAGACTGCTCTTATAAAAAATATAGGAACAAATTTTTCAAAAAAAAGTAAAAATTAAAGTAAAATATCACAAAAAAAGTAAAATTTTCTACAATCTTATTTATTCACTTAAATCTTAATTATCCTTAAAATCCTATCTTAAGAATAATTAAGAATAATAAGATCTTATATTATTTATTCTCTCACTTTCTTTATTGTTCATTCATCCCCAATGTAAATGCTTGCGGTTACAAGAAATTTTCTCGTGCAAAAATAAGGTCATTTTATTTTATTTATTTATTTATTTTTATTGAGAAGGGGTGTGGAGATATTTGCGAAATCCCTGAACTAACATTGCTACCACAGGTCAAATGTATCAGCCCTCAGCATTACGCAGTATTCTGCTGAGATTCGAAGGGATTTTCCCACGTTTATGGGCTACTGGGGGAAACCAGAAAAATTTAGTACGCCAGCCAAAAACACAACTCAAAGGCCTTTCATTTTTCTAATTTGAATATAGAAGGTACGAAATTTGTAAATAATGACTTATTTTTTTAAAAAAAATACTTTCGAGCTTATCTTTTTTTAAATTAAATATCATAATAATAATTGTTACAGCCGTAGCACTATTGGTAATTTATTTGTCTATTTATTATGTGAAGTTAATAATATATGAAGACAAATTTTCTGAGATGTTTTAGAAGCATGACAAAGTTTACAGTGTCATTTTGTTACCTTAATTTGTTATTTAGGGAAAAGTTTCTTCTTTCTCATGTGACAGGGTTTAATAAATCAATAGTAGGTACTTTTCTGTTAGTCGGACGAAGGCGAAAAACCGCCAAATAATGTAGAATTCCGCCAAATTTTTTACAGCAATTTTATAGCAAAAAAAGGCCAAATAATGTAAAAATTCGTGGACGTATCGGATTCAACTCTTGCTTAGGGCAGGGTTGTTCTTCTGTTTATTACCTGCGAGGAATGTGAATGTGCCCCCTTGTAAATATTGTCTGTGCATGCGACTGTGATGAGAGAGTAGTTAAGTCGTACTCTTGACTTTAGTTGGCGTTACTTCGAAACAAGAGAGGCTTAAAACTCTTTTAGGCTTAAAACTCACTGATACCTCGGCGAAGCCTGCCAATGGCAAGTGCCACTAATAACAACAAATATAAGCGGTAAAAGTTATTATTAACAATAACACATATTGAAATCTTTAAAAATTTCGATAAGGATATAATTTTTGCTAGATGTGAAATTATTTATAACTACTTGGTTATTTTTATTTGCCTTTGTAAAATTAATTTTAATCAAAACATCGAGAAAAATTTTGTAATTATTTTGTGCAATTTAAAAGATTAGGTGGATAAGAATCATCCGATATAATAGAAGTCTTTAATCTGTAGAATATTTTTGTCAGGGTGGAGGAGGAGGATGCTCGTGTTTGATTTCAATTAAATATTATATTTATAACAGAATGGGCATAACCCTCTCGGCATATAAGTTTTAAGCATAAAATATTATTTTAATAATCTTACACTTGTGCCTTTTACTGTATAAGTAAATCTTCCTGATGGAGTAACTATATCATGATGTCATGAAAGCTGCAACTATGCAAGGAGTACATTTTCCAACAGCATATTATCGTTTGTATTCATGTAATTAAATTTCCTGTTTCTTGAAATACACTGAGCAAATAATAGACAAAATATTTGTTTATTCAAAGCAAGAAAATCACCGATTTAAATAGTTAATGCAATAATGAAAATGTCAAGAATTCTTTGCAATATTGAAAATATTGTTAAAAATAATTCAAAAAAGTAATAAATAAATAAGAATTAAATTGTTAAATGCAGTTTGTTATTTTTTTAGTTTTACAATGGTATAAAAATTAGTTTTACAGAAAAAAAATCAGAGTTTTAGCATAAAAAATGTAAATTGTCTCTTAGGTATCAATTAAATAATTTTTTTTAATCGAACAGAGCCCAAATTGTTATCTTCCAAAGTATATTTATGACAAGTATGGTAATTTTTTTTTTCATTTTCTTGTATACGAAACATGGAGAAAATTTTAAAATCGTCAAAAAAAAATCGAATACAAGATTTTGACGATTTTTACCTTTCAGACCACCGTGAGTTCCCAAAATCACAATTTTATCATTATATCTATCTGTCTATCTGTATCAAAGATAACTCAGAAAACACTTTGAGTTTGATAAGTGAAATTTGGTATATGGTTTTTTAACCAAATTTACAGATATCTATCAAATTTCAAGCAACATCCATTTAGAAATCTGGTTGTCTGTTCAAATGTAAATAAACTTACTAACTAAAAAAAACCTAACAGATCTAAATAGATAAAACTTTATATACAGATTTAAAATCTAAAATTTAAGTATTAAATTTTTTGCTAAATTCGTCAAATAATTTTTAGCAAGACTGACAGAATGTCAAAATGATTTTTTGTCGGTTTGCCCTTTAACTTGCAAATAAAAGGGACAATCCAAAAACACTATGTTCTAAGTACATCCATTTTTATGTGCTTTTGTGACTGCAGTTGAAATTCTGTGTTAAATTTTGATTTCAAGCGATTGAAAAGAACACAAATTTCATTAATGACCGAGAAAATCGTCAAGAATCCTAAAATAGATTCAGTAAAAATGCTAAATTAACTCTAAAGATCCCTTAATACCACTATCGTTCGTCAATTCCATGTAAGGTATTCTCATCCTTACCCAAAATCCAAAATTTATATGGTGGTAGAGAGATAATACTGTAATTAGAGAGTGTGCAAAAAAAAAAAAAAAATGAAGGTCGCTTTCTCTGATACCTCGCACAATCTGTCCTCTACAATGTCAAAACACGACATTATTTTTTATAATTAGTAAATATTGAACAAACAGATCATAAGAATTCATTGTTATAAAAGATCAATGTTGTATCAACATAAGAAATCTGCATCTGATTTGGATTTGAATATAAAATGTCCATAATGTGAAGTTGTGAAATAGTTTTACTTTTAAATATAAAACTCATTTATCAAGCATGGATCACAATCTGAATCTTTATTGGAAGGCCATTAACTTCAAACTTGATTGATATAATTTGCAATCATATTAATTACTAGAGAGAAGAGTATTAAATCAAGTAGGGCAATCTAATTAAAAAGCACTTTTGTAAGATGAATCGCTTGATAAGTCACAGATGGTCATCTAATAATTCTCAATCATCAAACTAAATAAGATTTATTGCACTAATTACTCCTCATTTCGATAAATTACATTGATATTATATTCATGTTTCATGATTAGATATTTGTTGTTGAACTGAAATGGCATACTTACCACATATATTCAAAGAAAACTGACGCGTCACTCAATATCTCTCATAAATTATGCTACTGCCTAGAGTCTTTTTATTTTGAAATCCCAATTAGTTCTAAGATATGTCATTTGCTTATAAAAGAATATTCCAAATTAAAAGATTATCCCTAAATGAAATTCATATCTTTGTTCAAATACAAATTTTCTGATTTGGAATTATTTCGAACGAGAAATAACATTTTATACCATAGCGTTATATATATATTATTATCACTTTGCTTCCTGCGTCCTGCCACAGAGGTAGCGCGTCTTCCTCGTTATCTGTGCGTCCCGTGTTCGAATCCAGGGTAGGGCATGGTTGTTCTGTGCTCTATCTGTGAGTTGTGTGAATGTGCCCTCCCCACTGTAAAAAAGGGATGCGCAAGCGAATGTGTGGTTGTGTGTAATTTTCATTTGAGCTAGAAGTCAGACTTCTGCCCTCGTGTGCTCAATGGTTTCTACCCCCAGATGCTACTGCATCCCCTCTTTCCGTTGTAAAGCGAGCACGAGATCATCCTCATCATCATGATTACTTTACTAACCAGAATAACGCGTTTGGAAACCAGCTTGTTCTCCCATAATATCGAGTTTCCACGCTGTTCATAACAACAAAAGAATTATTGCAATTTACACATTCAATTAAACAAAAAGATGCATTAAAGTTAGAATAAATACAGGGGTTGAAATTGTTATAATTAAAAATGATAAGTATTATAGTTATCAATTCAAGATAGAGTAAATTTCATTTTTTTTTTCGAAGTAATAATTTCAGTTGATATAGTTGAAAGGCATAAAATAAACACTCAATATTTACTGATTGATTAACTTTGGGAATTTTAAAAATTGAAAATGATATTTCTATTAATAAGATCTACATATCATATTCCATCAAAATAGGACAAAATTTACAAATTTATATAAAAAGAGCATAGATAGTCGAATTTGCATTAATTCGTCGCCAGCGATCGCCAAGGTCTGAACATTGACTTAGAATTCATTCATTATCCTTTGATGGTATTTCTAAAACTGTCTTCCTAATTAAAAGACTAACAACGCAGGGCAGTATTATTACAAATTCGTAACTATATACAAATGATGCTACAGACATTCAAGGCCGCAATGGACTGGTGGAATGGTCTAAGGACCGGAGACTTTCAGGTTCAAAACCCGATTGTGCTAAAAAAAAGTACGCCGAGGCCGAACGTCCTTCCTCTTTATATTGTGCGAAGATTTGGAGTGAGGGGTGCTATCTCAAATGTCGTCCTCGTCATCTGGTCATGTTTCAAAAATTATGGAGCCCATTCTAAAGTTGCCCTTAGTTTTCATTTAAAATGGGACGTTAATATAGCTAAATTCAGCAACAGACTTACCCGCGCTTGAAGTTCACTCATCGTTGATATTAATGCTCGTCACTATAAACTTATGTTGACTGAATATGCAGAAATAATTTGTAAAATTAGTTTTTAAAATACCTTTATTTGCACACAAAAAATAGATTTTTTATTTACATTTTTTTAATTATTAATATGTAATTCATTACTATAAATACTAGCCGCTTTTAATGATTAAATATTTTTACAGGAATATTTATTGAGTTTAATTTCTATCAAACTTCTTAAACAAAACGCTCACATTCATGTTTCTTTCAAAAAATATTTCCAAATATTAAATCGTGATAAATTTTAAACTTAAACTATTTTAAGAGACTTCGGTTTTATTTTTTGAATAAATGGGCCTTTCTACAAAAGTACATATTATTTTTATTTATATTAAAAAATCCTATGACATCATATCAAAAATGCAAAATTGGAAGTTATTCCCAACCCGTTAGCACGTCGTCTTTTATAATTTCATTTGCCTTACTCCTCAAATAAATTCTGTAAATAATAATAACTTCACCTGTAAACAACAGAAAAAAGTTTCGCTTAAATTTTCATTAATTAACATTTTCAAAAAGATGTGTCTAAGGTGCGCATTCTTTCCCTTCAAAATATATTTATACTAAATTTGGTTTCTCTAGATCAAGTGATCTATCGTAACATATATTTTCGTTTATTATTAGCAGAATTTATGAAATAACAAATTTTTCTCAAAATCAATGTAATGTACTGCATTTGAAATCAGACTTTAATAAAATTATTTTCTGATAATTACGCTTCGAAAATTTTACAATATGAAGTTATTACATAAAATTCTAAAATATGATGAATTGAACAAGAATTAATTAAAGATAACAAAACTCCATCTTTACAAGAATGGCACGAACCAAATCAAATTGTGTGGGTGGGGTTGAAAGGGGGGTGAATCAAACTTCAGTGCTTCATGCTTTTTTTCCATTTAGTGAAGAGACAATGATTAAAAGGTTATTTAAACACCGACTTCTCAAAATAAGAATCGTATAATGTATAGAATTATTTCGTTGTTGAAAGTTTATCAGTTGGAGGGACCTTTTCGAAATTTTCTCACATTATCTTTATTAAAAGTGTTATACACACTCCGAATAAAATTGAGGATCTTGTACAAAGAAATGAACCTACGGGTTTTCATATTATTGGACGATTATAATAGTTTCTATTTCGATGCTTCGTATAAGAGAAAGTGAAAATGATTTATCTCCAGAAGTCGGCATTGTCTTACTTTTTAACCCGGATGTTTGCATTGAATGGAAGAAGCTAAATCGTGGGGGTGAAAGTTCGGTCGCGCAACCCTACTAATCAGGTAAAGAGACAACGCCCCAATTACGACATTCTCGTCGAACAATGATTAATGTGTCCTGAGTAAGTAAAAAGATGTCAACTGGCTTGAACCATGGGATAAAAAAACATGGTTTAACCCAAAATAGATGTATTTACTTTTTAACTGCATTTGTTGAGCAATTGGTTCACAGTGGGTGAAAGGGTGCTTACAATTTCAAATCATTATTTTATGTAATTATGTCTTCATGGCTTCACCAGCAAAATATTTTAAAACTACAAATTTTGATATACATAACTGAATCTGTTTTAGAAGCCTTGCATTGTTTTATTCCTTGTCCTATTCATTTCCTTGATTTTTGTTCTCAATATTTTTACAAGTTAAATAACATAACATATAAAAGAAGCAATATTTAACAATTAGAGCACTTAAAAAGAATTTAAATTTTGTCTGGTCCTGACATCATACCTTAATTTGTAATTGTAACAAAATTTCAGTTAAAGCATATGTTACACCGAAATCAAAAGAATTCAGAGGAAAAATAATCTGAAATTTCTTATCTTGATCATCAAGAATGGATAGAACACAGGCTGAAATATTTGAAGCAAGAATGAAAACAATTTTATTTCCACTTCAACGTTGAAATAAATTTTTATAAAGTAAACTAAAAATATTTTTAAGAAAATCATTTAAAAAATATTTTTAAATACATGAAAGAAGTTTATATAATTTTTTAAAAGTTTAGGATGATGTAAAAATTATTTCTTTTTGAAATATTTTCTGAACTTACCCCAAAATATTGTTTATTTTTCAATTAATCAAAATTATAAAATTTTTTGAAAAATCTTTTCTAGGTGGAACTGTCTTCCACAGTATATACATATTGCAAGTTTGGTAGTCCAAAATCGAATAGTCTATTCTTTATTGTATCAACACGCATATACATATTCATTTTAGTTATTAATATAGATCCGTGTATTTTTACTCCTTTAAAGGTCATTAAAAATAGATTACCGAATGTGTCAATTTTTACAATGTCCATAATATAAATGATCTTTCAATAGAACACTAATAAATATTTCAATCGCATAATATTTCTTCAGAAATCAAGTTCTGAAAATATAAACTCATCTATATGTTTCAAGGAAGCATATACCTAGCCGTTTCAGTTTCTTATATAACACAAAACAAAGTAAAGAAATATTTCTATTCATTAATTTTTTATTAATGTATCAAATCATTTTTTATCTGATTAACAAAATTCATTTTTAATCGATCTAAATCCCCTAACTATTTTACACAAAGACTAAGACAACTATTTTACACAATGTAAAAATAATAATAAAAAAGAAATTTTAAAGGTTTTTGTAAGGTTAATATGTACTATTTATATAAATATGATATCTGCAATAAATGCCATTTTATTATATTAATAAAACTAAAAGCCGGCTTTCTGGCACAGAGATAGAGCGTCTTTCTCTTGTTCTGGGAGTCCCGGTTTGGGTATGGTTGTTCTTCTGTGAGATGTGTGAATGTGCCCCCCCCCCTGTAAAAATGGGTTGTGCAAGCGAATATGATAAGTGTGTAGCTAAGTCGTACTCATGGCCCTAGTTGGCGCTACTTCAAAAACAAGAGACGCTCCTTTCGGCTTAAATCTACTGCTGTATCAGCGGGGGGCTTGTCCATGGCAAGTGCCATTAGCAACAACAATAACAATAAAACTAAGAAACACACACCTTTTCAAATGCTGGCAAATAATATTTGAAATGGTGATTCAGATCAATTCCAACCTGCTGAGTTCTATAATTGGCTTCTCTCCCCCCCCTACACACACCTGATTTTCTCTGTCAAAAATAGACCATTCAGATTCTTACTTTCTTTTTGCTTTTTCCCGACAGTATCAACTTGCTTAATTTGTAGTATAAGTCAGCAATACCCAATTTATTTATAAATGGCACAAATTATAGTTTAGGTTCCCTCTTCTACACAAGCATTCTTAATGGGTTCATCAAAACTAAATGTATATGTTTCATATAAACGAAATGTATTATATAAATGAACTTATAAAGGTTTCTACACTAGAAATAATTTAAACCTCATCAAGTCTAAATCTGACACTATGAATCAGGTTTACTTAAATAGAAATATGAAATTTAAAAAAAAAATTGAAATGTTCTTCCGATTCATATTCATCAATTTTTGTGAGTAATATTCTTCTCTTAAAGAGTAGATTTAAAAGATTGTAAATATTAATATGCTAAACTGGTTCATAATTTTACTAAACTGTAATTTTAATCCCCAGTCCGAATAGTGTCATCATAAGAAAGACAGTTTTAAGATTAGCCCTGTTACGTGTTGAGCGGGTGCCGCGCTAGTCGTCTAGACCATTTGGCGACGAATTTGGAGACAGAATGGATAATGCTAGAAACTTCAAGAATTTTTAGTATCCATCCAATACAAACCTAGATTCGCCCTAATTGGCTTAGAAGATTCTCGACCCACCTTAAGGGAGTAATAAAAGGCCGGTAATTTCAAGCTGCAGGGTAAATTGAATTGTAGAATTAAATCGAACCGGAAGCGGGGCTGGAGTAGAAGACAAGTAACGAATCTTCAAGAGTTGGCGGAATAGTCCGACGGAGTACCAGCTTTGTGTGGAGTTAAAGCGAGTGCTGAACTGTTCTGTACGGAGTCTTGTCTACTGTAAAAGCAGCGACATGTAGTATTTGAAGTAGCCAGTCGTGTGGTTGTGAGTCAGCAGCTAAAGCGAAGAGACAGTGAGAAGTTCAGCCGTTCGGAGAGACCGTAGAGCGAAACTCGGAGGATCCCCTCTCTTGATGAATTATGTCTGGCCAATTTGTGTGCTGTGGTCGATTACTGCTCGTGGGCTACTGTATGCTGTCCTTTCTGTCTCGGTTATATGTACATATCTGCAAAGACGGCAGAAATGTACACCTGCCGTCTTAACGTCGTTGTTTTTTATTGAGGCTCGCTGATTATTTTCATACCATATACCCATTATAAGCGAATACGGAGAGAACTTCATCCTCACTCACACACGAGATAAAAGTTTTGTTTCTATTCCAATTAACTGTTATGAAATGTAATCAGCAAGAAAGGGCTAACCAAGGCTTCTTTATATACACTAAAAAATTAAGTTGTCCTTTATTAATCACGATATAGGTTAGCTCCAAAAGAGCCTATTAGAATGCAATCTTTGATGATAAACCGTAGGGATGTGGTTAATGTACAAGAATGGAAAACCAAATGTGCACTTTTTTTTTCTTTCTAATTGACACCATATTTAGACACAGAACTACAATTGTGGTAGTAAAATAGTACTAAAAAAATCACATATTTAAATCATTGCGTTTACATACTTGTGGGGAAAAAAAACCTCGATAAATGCTAATAGGTGTCCGGTCAATCATCAAATTGAATCCAAATTTGACAGTTATTTATATTTTCAATGATGAATCTGCATATTAAATTTTATAGATGCAGCTATCTTTATTTTTTAAATATAACATTAAATTATATTTAGATTGATATATTTTTTTCTGGAGAGTTAAAGCTTTCATAGAGCCAAACACCAAATTTCTCCTTCAGCTCCAAAAGAATTTTTGATTTGTACAAGCAGACATAACCTATTTTTTGGATACAAGGGGATCTGAAATTTGAAGAAGTGTCAAAAAGCTTGAGTTTAAAATGTTAGGCACTTACAATATTAATACATAAGAAATAAAAACAAGAATTAAGTTAAATAATTTTGAAATAGTAAAGAGCAGTGGACTTATCAATGCTGTAAATTAATTTAAAAAAATTGTACAGATGCAAGTCATTCATCTAAATCCATACATATTATCATGGATTAAGGTTTTTTTTTTTTTTTAGTTAAATAAATATAGTACAGTAAAAGTTCGAATAACTTTTAAGATCAGCTATTGTTATTCTAAAACCTTTTTTTTTTTTATTTAAAGCTTTAAGTCTTAATGCTAACAATTTAGTATCTCAATCTAAATTGTTTAGTTTTATTTGAATACATACTATTTCAAAACAAATATTATTAATAATTTTAATCATTGCATTATAAAAATCTTGTCATTACTGATATAAATTTATATATTTTGATGAACCAAAATGAATACTTAGGAAACCAATCCCACCATTGAATTAAAAAAAAATATAATAATAATAAAACTAGCCTTTGCATACTAAGCACAATGGAATAATATATCTTATAGTAATGATCTGTAATAAATACATGAAAATATAATATGACTTGTTCATATATGTTATATTTAAAGTTTTCCTAGTTTCCTATCATCTAATTCCCCCTCTTTTTAATGAAGAAATTTAATTGAGAATCAACTGTTGTCAGCATCATAAACAAATATACATTTATTCAAGTTGCACTACATTCAATTCTGCAAGAGTAACAAAATTTGCTAATATATTTTTTATTTACACATAGATTTCTGCTACTACTAATAAGAAATGTATATTTATTGATGAACAACAAAAAATATGTATTTATTGATGGACAGAAAGACCATGAAATTCAAAACTTGACACTGGTATACTTTAATGTGCCCACTCAAGTTTTTTAATATATATTTTGCATAATTACAATTAAGAAAATTGTTGGCATTATTGGCAGATAAAATGAGAAAACCTTAAACAAATGTTATTTCTGCACCATCTGGTAATATTGTCTCTTCTCTCATACCAATTTATATCAGTCAAATTTTACTCTTAAATTCAATTATATTTTAAAAATACTGATTTAAATATATTTATTACATATATAGTTATTTTTTTATTATTTTTATCATAATACTTTTTATTATGACATACAGTTCTGCATGTTATTTAAGTATTCCTTAAAATATTTAATTGCATCACGGTTACAATTAACCAATTTTAGTTTTGAAATAATTACAGATAAACTTCAGATAAATGCATGAAAATTTTTGATTGTTGGTTCAGTTTTAAACATTGATTCACATCATTTAATAAAGTGTATTCAACTTTTTAATTGGATCCATAAATAAAACCTTCTTAAAAATAATAATTGATAAAACATGTATAGCTCTAATACTGAATGTTTTTTTTAATATTTTTAATGAAATCTACCAATTTAGATCACAATAATAAGATGCAATTTTATTTTTTCTATTTTTAAGCCAGAAATTTCAAATTTTAGGTGATTTCAGATATTTATTTAGAACATTCAATTGATATCTGTAATTTTATACTGAAAGGAATTAATGTAAGCCCTTGAAAAGAATGCAAATTAAAAGTATAGTAAAATTTGAAGTTTATAAGCACTTTTATCGAGCCCAGGCTATTCACAGTAATGTTAATTCTTTCCAAAGATGGTTATTAAAGTACACAAGCATTAGTTATAAAAATCTATCTTCACTTTTTATAAGATAACCAAATTATTACAGAAACAGAAAAATCAATACAAAATTATAATTCATAAAAAATTTATTTTCATGTTTTTAATAATATTTTTTTAACAATAAAAGTTGTTAAACTGTAAAGATGTGTAGTTTTCATATCACACAAGAAAAAAAGCAAACCAAAAAAAAAAGAAGAAAAAAAACTAAAAAGAAAATAATTCACATAGCTTAACAGGATCATTTTAAATAAAAGAATAAAGCCTGTTCCTTCAGAGAAAATAGCCAAAATTTTTCAGAAAGCATGCATAGAGAAGTCCAGAATCCATTAAAAAAGGCCAAAACATTTGTCTCATTTAAAAATTATAGAAGAAAGTCACTTTAGTCTATTAAGTTCATTCCAGCTATTTGCTAAGAGCAATCTAAAGAAAAAGAAGATATAATGAATAAATAATAAATAAAGCAAATCATAGAAATATGCAAATTAAAATGAAGATAATTTAATTAGAAAGCATTAATACATTGTTTCTCCCAATCAAAATATTTAAATATTTACAGTAATTAAAAACAAATATACATGATTATGTAAATAATAGGATTTGAGTTTTAAGATATTTAACACTTGATACAAATAGCAATAATCATATAATTATAATATTTACATTATTTTCATTAATTCATTTTTTTTAAGAAAGCTACCGTTATACAAAATCTGTCTTCAAAATTAATATAAGTGAAAATTATGTTAATACATTGTAGTCACATTCTTAATTAAATACTTAACACATTTCATCCTTCTTATAGCTTTTACCTCAGAAAACATTTCCCAGCTACTACAAAAAAAAAAAAAAAAAAATCATTTATGATTTTTACAAAAAGCAGCCTGTTATTTTAAATCATAATGCTTTGTTAAACATTCCAATCACATTGAAATCAATGCATGTCAATGAAAGGTTAATAATTATTTTTAAAAAGAATGTGTAAATAATAGCCATTTTCCACAGTAAAAAGTCTATAAGTCAAATTTATTCCAAACAAAATATAAATATTCGTTAAAAAAACTTACTTAAAAAAAAGTTATAAAATACTAATGGTAGTAATATCCCTTATAATCAAAACTTTTTTTAACTTCTTAATAATTTCATATTACAATTGAAGCATTACTGATAGTTACATTTATAATAATTTATTACAAAAAAATGTAATATATTTATTTGTATATGCCTAGAAAATAAAATAAAGACAGCCTTCTGGATAAACAGTAAGGACGAATAGAAAATGTACAGCATTTTTTGATACAAATACTTTAAAAGAGAAGAAAAAAATCAGCATAGAAATAATACTATTTCAGTTAAAATAATAAAAAAAAACAATTTTAAAAATCATGTGGGAATTCATATTGCAGGATATATAGCAATGAAACATTTTGATTTAAATATTACCATTAAAAAAATATTAATTAGTTTTTTGTAGAACTATTTTTCTCTGTCTAGCAATTAAAAATATGGACATAAAATAAAAAAATATATAATACAAATTTTTTAATTGCAGTATTTTCTTTATCAATAGCTCATATGTGCACTTACAATGTGTTGATATTCTAGCATATATGCCTCACTAAATTCTCATCAGAATGATTAAATCAGTAACTAGAACCTGATCAAATTCTGTTATAAATTTGAAGCCATGATAAAATAGAATCAAAGCACATTAATAAATATGATGAAAAAAAATCATACAAAAAAAAAAGTCTCAGCACAGTTACATTTCATTTACTCAGATTCAGACTTTCTACTGTCACTCAAAATATTTTCTGGAGGATTTAAAGGTATTTGCATTAAATCTTCTGACAAAACCGTATCTGTTGATTCACCAGGCTCACCAAATTGATCAAGGCCAAATAATGAGCCTGGAATGATATCATCAAGACCCAATGATGCTATATCATCCATAGATTGAAAAGGCTCTGTCTCTGTAAATGGAATAACACTTACTGGTGGGGTCTGAGCAGTTTCATCAGCTTTGGGCCTTAACAGAGCCAAATGAAAATGCTGATCACATGCAGTCTTCTCTTCATAAGGTATCACAGGTTTTTTGCAATTCCTTCCCAGTCCACAGGGTCTGAACATCACTTGATTAGGATCTGATAAAATGTGATTCTTACAGAACTTTGTTAGCACAATAGCCGGTTCAGTGCATTTGATATCATTTCTTTCAAAAGAACAAATAGTTGCTTTAGCTGCTCTGAATGTATCTGAATTTATAGTTTGAGACCTATCACGAAGGACACGTTCTATACCTTCACATTTATGATATTGTGTCAGAGCTTTCAACGTTTTTTCATCTATTGGTACAGGTATATTTGGTTCTTCAACAGGATTTTCAGTTGCAGTAGATTTTCTCATTTCCGCCAAAAATCTCCGCCGTTTTTCCTTCAATTCATGATAAATTACATTCAGTTCTGTACAATATAGTTCTTGTAATCTAACAATCTTTTCTTTAGCTATTTTAAGTACCTCTTTTTCAGTATATACACCAGCATGTTCTAAATAATCGTCAGGCTTTTCAACCCAGCAGAAATCATCGTCCACACTTTCAATATGAGCTTTCTCTTCAACAGATTCCCCATCCACAAAAGATGCTTCTGCTTGACTAAGAGTTGTTGGTCTTTCACCGACACAAATAGCCATTTCATTCTTTTCGTTGAGACCTATTTCCCGATTATATGTCGGATCATGCACTGGATCACTACAGTAATGCTCAAGGTATCTCAGTAAAGCAGTAGGGCCCTCAACAACTACTTTTTTCTTCGGCTGATGTGGTATTTTTGTTTTCATAAGGGCTCGTTTAGTGTGAAAAGGACATAAAGCATCTCGTCCATGTTTATCCATTTTTGGAGCAGCATTTGTGCATTTCTTTTTGTTTGGTTGATTTATATATGAGCATTGCTTAAATGGAGCATGTTTATCTTCTAAAATGTGCCGAATACAATAATCATATCCTTCTAACCTCGTCTGATTGCAATATCGATGAATGTATTTGCAAAATCGTTCAGGTTCAGAAGAAGGATTTCCTTTCGTAAAATTTGGCATGATTCTCACAAGAAAACGTTTCAAATCTTAGAATAATTTCTTTTGCAATGGCACCCTTCCTCAATTGGGCATATCTCTGTGAATTGAATGAACATGGAACAAAATCCTTTCACAATACTACCGGGTCTTAGAAGTAACAGAAGCTTAAAAAGCTCCTTTTAAAAAGTACTATACAAGATCATTCATCATAACACTATCTTTGCTGCTAATATTATTCACGTAAAAATGCGTAACAAATTACAAAACAAACGCATCCAAATCCAAAACACAACGGAAGTACAAAAAGTTTCGATGTAACTAATGCCACTAGCAAATAGCTAAACTTTACTTTCTAAGAGAATTATGCTCTCTAAACTTATTTTTCAATTATTTGTTCGCTTAGCAGTTTTATTTATTTGTAATTTATTATTTAATACAAAAATTTTACAAAGCATAAATTTTATTTTTTGCAGTAATATTTTTGTATTTTGCAATTTTCAGTTATAGATTAATTAACTGAATTTATCATTTAGATATGGCAATATTACAGGAAAACACTGAATTCTCTATCGTAAACTTGTTTATTCAATGCAATTCAATTTTTAGTAAAGAATATTTTCGCTATAAACTCTTATAATAATATCGCTTAGTTATTCATTCATTTGCATTGTTTATAAATAAAGGAAATATAGATCATTTCTCGAAAATCATTTCATGCGGTTATTTTTTTTCCTTACAATCCTCATTTTTATAACGTATCAGGTAAATTAAGTTTCTACATTCTTTTCATTTATTTTATGAAGTTGAGTATATTTATAATGTACGTTTATATTTACTAAGCAAAATTATAAACATTTTAGAATTTGACTCTTCGTAACTACTTAATGTTCAGTCTTCTATATTTCTAGATGTAATCTCACTAATAAAGTTTTTGCATAAATAGAATTTGCTTTAAAATAATCAACTTAGTTAGCCTCTTTATGATATCTAATTATTTATTTTCTTTTCAGTACAAACTATGTCAAATTAAAAATATGAAAATAAATACTTCTTCCATATGTATTTTATCTCCCATATGTATTCAACGCAATATTTTATAAATCTTTGAAGAAAATGTTTTTAAGATATATTTTTAAAGTAACTTATTATATGCGTTATCATTTTAACCACAACAAAGGACACCATTAAAGCGCTGAAATTCGTTGTTTTAGAATACATGTAATTTGGTGAAGACTGAAAATTGTTTATGAATAATTTCATTAATATGTCAAAGCCCTAGCGTTGTCATCCCTGGAGTAATAAACTATATATCTACATCTTGTTCTAAAACTTAACTGAAACCATTTTGCTTAATTACAAATAATTGTACTATACAGTTATATATGCACTGACAGAACCCCTTTTTTCCCTTTTTTTAAATCTTCTATTCAAAATTACTTAAATTAATAGAAAGATAATGTAAATGGATTTGAAATATCTTTAAAATATTTCTATTTATGATTATACCTGAGAAATGAAGATTATCCACTTTAAAACTGCATTTCTCTTATCTTACTATTCTTTTTTTTTTTTAATTTAGCTGTTTAAATAAATTTTTTCATGTATTGTAAATAATGTTATATATATTGTAATAATGTTATAATAGATATAATATAATTTTTTTCTCTTTTTTTTTATATAGTATTGCTCACTTGTTTTGCATATTGTATTTATATAATAATCTTATATATAAACATCTTAAATGATTTTATAATTTTCTACTCTTCAGTTGAGAGGGGGGAGAAGGTCTTAATTATTATACATGCATTCAGTTAATAATTTTTTTTTCTTTCAGAATGAAATTGTATAATTCTTCAATAGTTGTAAGAAACATATACAAAATATATAACTTTAGATAGTACTAAAATAAGGTAAGTGCTTTTGCAATATCATTTTAAAATTTATTTATATGTTTTTAGCTATGTCTAAAAATTGGCCATCTTTCTTTTCAGTCAATTATAAATTGCCAAAATGCAAGCTCCACAAGTTGCTCAAGGAGTGCAACGTTTTTCCTATGTGCCTAAATTTCAGCCCCCACAGAATTTCCAGAAACCTAATCATGTAGCTTACACACAACATAAACAACACTTACAGCAAACAACTCAAAATATAGAATTTGATGGAAAACGTCTGCGGAAAGCTGTAACTCGAAAGACTGTTGACTATAATACATCTGTGATCAAATATCTTGAAGTAAGTTTTTTCAAATACTTAGTACACATTTTCTTTAAAAGTTTATTGAAAAGTTTTATATTGATTTCTTTAATTATTAAAAAAAAGTAATTTGAGCAATAAAGTATATTAATAGTTAAATCTGATCAATTACATGCAATTGAAAAAGTGTTTTTACTACTTCAGTTCTTTGATTCTTTTCCATTAGTTGGACATAAGCAAAATATTGCTAAATAATGTAGAATTCTGCCAAATTTCTTTGGTGATTTTTCGCTTGTTCCCAGCTAACAAAAAAAGTATAATTTTTTTTTCTTGTTAGACTAATAAAATTGGTTAAGTATTTAAGAAAAAATATGGAACTATTAAAAGATTTTAAAATTGTATTTTATTATTATTAATTGGTTTAAGTTTTTAATTCTCTCTTTCTTGGCTAAAATAAGTGTAAGTTGATGTTAATATCAGGAAATAATACTCATGTATTGAATTTACATTTTATTATCTAGGATATAAATACTATCTTTCGAAAAAGGATCTGGTGCATATGTAGATTCTAATCACTCTTAAGGGATTTTGTAATTTTATAACATATGTAACTTTTACTTGAAATTTGTCTCAAATACTTAAAGAAATCAAACCAAAATCAATATATATATTTAAATAATATTAATTTTTTTAACTCAAAAATTGACCTTACTTCAACATATTCATTCTTAATGTAGCAGGGATTTTAAAATGCAGTTATGTAATATTTGTGATTAAAAGAATTGTTTTCTGGTATTGAAAATAAATTTGAATTTGGTACAAATGTTCCAAGTTGGTTTCTAAACTAGGTAAAACCTATATTCTCATGTATATTCTATCTTTAGTGAACAGTTATGTGTTAATTTAATATACTAGACTTTTAATTTAATGATTGGCATATAAGAATTTAAATCAGTGAAATTTTATTGGAAAATATTTTACAAGCTATTTTTAAACTATTTTTCTTCTTTCTAATGTACTTCTGTAAGAAATTTTTATTATTTAATTGTACATTACCAGGGACACAACTTTAAGTAAAATATCCAATTTTAAAAAAAGTTTATAAAATAGCTTAGTATTTAATAGATTTATAATGTTCTGGAGTTTGTATATTAAAAAACTTTCATATAAGCTGTGTACAAAATGTTTATTAAAGATTTATTATTATTATTATTATCCTTTATTTTGAATGAAAAAGAAAAGAAAATTTCCTGTTTTTCCTTTAAGATGCTACATTTTGGAAAATTTATTATGACTTTACTGAAAAATATTTATTAAATTTTTTTAATTACAATATGTATACATTTTAATTTACATACATTTATATGCATTTAATTTAATTTTATTGCATTAATTTTATATACATTTTAATTTTTCATATTTAATATATATACATTTAATTTTTTTAATTACAATATATTTATACACATTTGAAATTGATGTTTTATTTTAGAATCGTATATGGCAACGAGATTACAGAGACAGAAGAGCTATTCAGCCTGATGGAGCATATTATATTGAGGTTTTTATTCTTTTATAACATTTATTACTGTGTTCTTTCAAATTACTTCGAGTATTTACTTATACTTGATTTTTACAGATGACACCACCTTTAAGTATGCCTGATAATCCAATAAATGCTGTTACAACAAAATTTGTTCGTACTTCCACAAATAAAATGAGATGTCCTATATTTTGTGTTGCAGTAAGTTGACCATTTAAATTTGAATGCTAACCTTGAACCATTTTGCATATTAAATAAAAACTAATTAATATTTAATTATTTAATTAAAATATTTTTAGTGAAATATGTAATTCTGGTTTATGTAATTGTTTTTATTATTCAAGTTAAAATTCTAATTTTAAATAATATTTTTGTAGCTTTGTCTTGAAATATTGAATAAACAAATATCTGTTTGTGTGTAAAAAGCAGAAATTTGCTCTCTTTAAAAGATGAATCCATTTTAAACAGTTATAAAAATGGCATATAGTGAAAAAAAATCATATACTTAAATTTAAAATACTATTTTATCTTTATAAACTGCTCTTTTATCAAAATTTTCTTACTAATAGTAATTAAGGTCTATCTCAGGGGGGATGCATTTCTGTAGAAAACTAATTTCCAGCATTTTTGGAAATGAATTCTTGAGATTAATTTTCTTTTTTATTATAATTTAAAAATATTTTTTATATCACAAGCATTTTTTGTGTAAATATATTTATTTTATTGATCAATTAATCGCACATATTTGACTACTTGGGTTGGTTGGTTGGTTTGAAGTTTTTTGGCACAAGAACCAATAGGAGGGTTATACTGCGCCAAACTTGTTTTTCTCTAAATCAAAGTCCAACAAAATTTGTTTCTATAAAAGTGACAAAAAACGTTTGTAAAACTATAAAATCCACGAAAAGTCAAACGAAGTCATAACTACTTGGGAGTTGGAACAAATCATTATATTTTGAACTTTAGCTTTTTATTCTAATCCTGAATCATATCTGCTATTTAAAACAACTGTATTAAATCTAAATTTGCTTAACAATAAATTTTCAAATTGGATAATTTTCATTCTCCTTATATTTTATCTCATCTGCCTTATGATTAATTTATGATATGGTTTTGTCTCTGATAAAGAAAACTATTTATCTTAATTTAAAACATAAGCTATTTTTTTGAAGTTTAAACTAATTTTTCTGTTGATCCATATGAATAAATAAATAGCTTAAATTGTAGTATAGCTAATTGATTTGTTTTTTTAATTTATAATCAATGTAATGTGTGTGTGTTTTGGTATTTTCAAGAAGATTTTAATATTTTTCTAACATCAAGACTATCATTACTGTAATGATGTATCTGGAAGCTTGGAATGCATGTAAATATTTTTTTTCTTTTCTCTCTTTAGTGGACACCAGAGGGGAGACGTTTAGTAACAGGTGCATCAAGTGGTGAATTTACATTATGGAATGGTTTAACTTTTAATTTTGAAACTATATTACAGGTAATATTAAAATTCATGTAGTTATATCTCTATTTACTGGCATCTTTGTATAGTTAAAATTTAATATAAATATATTGATATTTGTACTGATCTTCTGACCAAGTACAAAATTGAATACACCAATACATAAAATAAAATGGCGTTTTTGTTTTCAATAATTTGTGAAAGAATTGTTACATCAAAATAATTCTTAATCATCTCAAAATACTGAAAATTATTTTAGCAATGGTTTGGTTGTATAGCAATAGATTTGATTTAAATATTTCAGTGTAAGTTTATTTATTTTGTAAGCTTTTTAATTCATTAGGAATATAACTCAGAGTTTTAAAAACAATAGTGGGTGGTTGGGAAATCAGTAACCCAAAAAATTATTAGATTGGAATTTCTTATTGAAGTATAGGTAAAAATTAATGATTAATTATTCATTTTTACTCAAAAAAAAATTTCACATTACCTTGATCAAAAAATAGATCAAAATTTATTGTAATCAAAATTAATTAGAACAAATTATAGAATCCTATAATTTATTCATTAAATTTTTTTAAAAGTTGAATTTTCTTGAATAATATATTAACAATACAAATTTATCAATTTTTAAATGTTATTTCAGTGATTATTACTGAATAAATAAATGTTTTCTAGAACCAAAATATATTTTCCCTTTTCTTAAAGTGATTTTTATGTTAATTTATTATGTCAGAACATGTGGTTTTTGGCATCAACAAAAATCTGTAGGTGAAAATTTTTAATTTTATTTCTGCATGCGTATCTCAACAAATTCAGCTTATAATAATGTATTGCCATTGCATTTACAAAAGCTCTGATTAAAAAATAAGTTAATGACTACAGTAAATAAAACCCAGAAAAATGTAATTTTGAGCATGTGAATACATGAAATAATATAAATAGGAAATTGATATTTTTTTAAACAATAAAAGCAAGACAAAGTTTTTTGGGTTTTTTTTTTTATCACTTGCAATACTAAAGTTACTAATTCAATGGAACAATTAAAATGAATAAAAATATAATTTAACTTGCATGAGCACATGGCCATTCAAGAAATTATGTTTTGACATGATACAATGAAATATGCATAGCCGATTTCATTTTAATCTATTTTAAAAATAATTTTTATAACAAAATTTTATATGTGATATTTCTAAAATTGAAACAGATAGTCCATTTAGTTGCTGTTCTGTCAAGGTTTAATTTAGCAGCCTACAGGTTTTTAAATTTTATTTGATATGTATATCATCCATATTTCTTGATTGAGTTTGGGTTATATAAATTTTAATATTAGTTTTAGTGGTAATAATGAATGACTCTTTTGAAGTGTATTAATGCATTTAAAATCCAGAGTTGATTCATTATTAAAATTTGTAATGGTTTATAATAGTTAATAATTTCATCATTACTTTTATTTATAGTCATTTGAAAAATAACAGTTTATTTTAGTTGAAAAGTGATTGCCATTTTTTAAAAAATTCAAAATATCTTAATTGAAATAAAATGCCAAATGTAAAGGATTCCAAGTTTTTGATTTTGCTGACTTGTAATTTCTGATAAATATCAAATGCTTTTTCTAATTCTTTAGCACAAAATCTCAATATTAATATTAAAATTGTTTAATATTAAAATGTAAATTCATTATTTAGTGTTTTGTTTCTAAATTTACATATAAATTTGTATACATTGGTGATTTTTTAATGTTTTCTGTTAAGAAATTTTTAATATTTTTCATATGGTCCTACTGAAATTATAATCATACATCCTATAAAAATATATTTCAAAAAACAAAGAAATTCTACGTATTTTTTTTCAGAGCAAATGTTATTATTTAAAATGACCTGATGCTATTCTTATATGTTCATAAATAAAAAAAAATGAATTAATTCACTCTGATTTACTGATCAGTACTCTTCAGGTATTTGCTTAGTTGCATTAAAATCTTAGGCATTTAAAATTTAAAATGCTTTTCAGAAACAGAAAGAAAAAAAATATTTTACAGTTTGATTGTCTATGGTAAACAGTCATATAAAGTTAATTAAATCCAAAATGAGACAAATGAACTTCTTATGAGAGGATTACATTTGTGTTGATTATTCCAAAATAACTTTCAGCTAGAAATTATTTTAATATTGATTGATTATTGTCAGTTTTCAGAAAAGATGAAAATCAATATGTGAAAGGGGGGAGCCTATCAAAGAATTTCTATAAATTATCTATCTTATGAGTTTCTGATTACCTTTCCATGGAATAATATCATTAAACAAGTAATGGTGTTTTTTTTAATTAACTGTAATTAAATAAAAATTTTAGAAAAATTACTTCTAAATATGCCAAATATTTGCGTACATTTTTGTTTTATGCCACCTAGAATGTAGACATGTTCAACGTGTTTTATAACTTTATTTGTATAGTTTTAAAAAAAATTGTTGCAAAGCAGCTGACTAAAAATTTTTTTTTATAATATTACAATTTCCTTATTTACAAACGCTTTTAATCCAGCCATATTTTAGGCAATTATTTGTTGTTTCCTATTTTGATGTGACCTTATATTACACACTCTATGCATAAACTTAATTTATTGAAAATATCTAACTTTTGCCGCATTTTCCCCCATTTTTGGTTCCATAATATGAAATATAAATGAAAAGTAATGTAGCTTTATTATGAATTCTATGACATTATTTTGATACCTTAATGATATTATCTTTTCTGATACATAATAATAAATATACTACTTTTTTTATTATTATTAAGGCACATGATTCTCCAGTAAGGTGCATGGTTTGGAGTCATAATGATGTATGGATGGTAACTGGAGATCATGCAGGTTATGTTAAATATTGGCAAAGCAATATGAATAATGTAAAAATGTTTCAAGCTCATAAAGAACCATTACGTGGTATTAGGTAAGCGTATTATAAAAGTAATAAAACTATCTTTAAATATTTTCTGAATTGCATAGTTTAAAATGGCTTATACATTTAAAAAAATCAAAACTGACTATATTGATTGCTAATTCCTTAGGAAATTGTTTGCACTTAATAAATAATTGGTAATTTCTGTAAGATTGTATCTCGTTACAATCGATATAGATATAGATACTATTTAAAGTACACATTTAATGATTGTATAATAGTATTTATTTAAAATTTTACTTTTGTTAATCAAAAAAGTTGTTACATTTTTTTTCTTGTTTATTCGACTAAGTTTTCTTTTCTTTTTTACCTGGTTTTTGAAATAAATTTTATTTAAATATTGGCTTATTGTTTGAATAGAATCTTTATTTTTTTTCTCAATTTATTCTCTTTTTGTTTTTCAGTTTTTGTCCTGTTGATACAAAATTTGTAACCTGTTCAGATGATGGCACTGTTCGCATATGGGATTTCCTTAGGTGTTTAGAAGAAAAAATATTAAGAGGTGAGAGCTAATATTACAGAACATCATCAAAACTTGTATTTCAGTAAATTATAAAGTTACAATTGAAAAATTTTAGAACATGTGTATAACTGAACAACTTTATACTATGAACATTCTGCATCTAGTAAGAATTGAGGATATCATTTTGATAGTGATCATACAAATAAAAATATTTAGTGAAATTGTTGTCTAAATATATGTGTAAAAAAATACATTTCTTGATTTTAAATTTGTTTCGGATACAGATTTGTTATATTATTGTTAAAGATTGCATTAAATATATGTAATCTATATTAATAAAAATGCAACTCGAAATGCGTTGCTAACCTCAAAAGTAGAAAATGGCTCGACCGCTTTGGCTAATTTTTATTTTAATATTTTTGCTATGACACGAGGATGGTTCTTATGGAGAGAAAAAATGAAAAAACGGCGAGGAAAATAGTTAAAACGACACTTTTCTTACTTTCCCGCCAAAAATCTTCATTTCCTTCCCCCACACCGAGTAAGATAGCAGGAAGTAATAAATTATCATTTGTTTAGAAAGAAATGCGCGAAGTCAGTTGGTTTTCATTTATAGATAATGGGATGTTTAAAAAAAGAAAGAAAATAGTTGCTTTTATTATTATTCTGTATGAAAATTTAATCTAATGCCTGCTCGAAATGAAGTCTGGCCAGGGAAGAAAAAAAAGAAAAGAAGGGTGTGTGTGTGTCACCATTATTTTCTCTGTGCGCGGCATTTACCAAGCTGTTTTTAAACTTTCGCATCTCTTGAAACCTAATTGTGTCTTTATTTGTTTAGTTTGTTTACATTTATGAAAATTTGAATCTCCTTATTCTATAAAAACGTAGAATTTTAGACCTGTCCCTCCACCATTTAAGTAAAATATCTATTCCAGGACAATCATTGCTCGGATAGAAAGAGAAAGATGAGTAGTACAATGAACAGAACATCTGAAAAAAATAATACTATAAATGAATTATAAGATTATCAAAATTTGTTTGGTTTAAATATATTTTGGTGAAAAAATCTCTTATGAGACACAGCTACATAAAATATTATATGAAAATTTTAGCGAGCATTAATACTGGCGAACCGACTGGTCGCCAAAGGCGGCTAGTATTATGATAAATTTAGAGCAGTCTTTTCATCACCAATATAGGCGCTGTTCAAACTAAAATAATTTATTCAATTTAAAAGATAAATACTACAATGTTTTTATGTCAGAAAAATTAGTTAAAAAATATTATTGATAAAAATATTCTATTCAGTATATCCAAGAACGAAATAATCTTTTAAAATGATCTACTTTCCACGAATCATTATCTTTCACCAGTGTTTCAGATTATCAATACCTATTCATACCCATTATTCAAAGGGCCTTCTTGGCTTTCCATCTGTCTGAATGTGTGTGTGTGTGTGTAATATAAAGAATTTTTAATTATTTTTTAAATTGTACTTCTGCTTCATTAATGAAATTTGAACATTTTTCTCTATAAAAGTGCATAGTTATGCCACATTAATATTCTGAATTGAGTGAAATTAAGTCAGATTTTTTTTTTAATTCTATAGTAATTTTATTATGTTTATAATGGGTTGCTAACATCTGTGTGTTTGTAATTATTTCTTTGTGCGTTGTATTTGTAGTAAAAATTAGATTTAAAAAGATTGTATTTCAAATTCAAATTTTTCATTTTACTAGGACATGGGGCAGATGTAAAATGTGTCGATTGGCATCCACAAAAATCTTTAATAGTATCTGGTAGCAAAGACAGTCAACAACCAATAAAACTATGGGATCCTAAAAGTGGACAGTCATTAGCTACTGTGTAGGTTACCTTTCCTTTATATGTGTGTCTGTTAATCCTTTAAAACTTGGAATACCTCATTCTTCTGTTGTTCCTTTTTTTATCTTTTCTGTTTGTAATGTTATAATTTGTTTTTCTGTTCGGTTAATATATGTTTGTATAATTAATTCGTAGGCATGCTCATAAAAATACTGTGATGGATACTAAGTGGAATAAAAATGGAAATTGGCTTCTAACTGCTTCTCGTGATCATCTGATAAAATTGTTTGATATTAGGAATATGAGTCAAGAATTGCAAACATTCCGAGGTCACAAAAAAGAGGCAACAAGTAAGCAACTTAAACAGTTAATAAAAATTTTGAGCATTCAGATGAGTGTTCAAAAAATAATCAATCTTTCAAATGGAGTTTAATTCTGTGATTCTGAATTGTTGAAAATCAGTGAGTATTCATTTTTAATAATACTGTTTTATAAAACTTTTGATATAATTTATTGTATATATTTAATAGCTTTGGCTTGGCATCCAATCCATGAAGGATTATTCACCAGTGGTGGATCAGATGGATGTGTCATGTTCTGGGTTGTTGGGTAAGTTATTAGAAATACATGCAATATATCTTTTGTTGATTTCTTTTAATTTTGAAAAATTATTTTCAATGTTATAAAAGCATAAATCTGAAATTCTTCAATTATTTAACTTATATGTTTTTCATTATTGTGCACATTGCCATTTATTTTTGATAAATGCATTAGTAGTATTGCTTGCTTGTAAATAAATATTGGAAGCTGAAGTCTGAAAATAATCTTTAAAAATTATTGTGTGGCCTTTTAGGCAGCAACTTTATTGTACACAAATTATAAAGGCAAATTCTTCTTAAAAATGTTTTTTTATGTGTGATAAAAACCTATGATTTATTGTGGACTGTTACCAGCTGATTAAACTATTAATAGTGGATAATACAAGCAACAATTGACCAGATTTGGCAATGTGTTCAAAGATAAATGTTTAAAATATGATGAAAGACAAAACAAGATTATTTTCCAAGATGTCTATATTTGCCCACAAATTCCCAGAACAGTAAAAGAAATTTTAGAATTACTTTGCTTAGTTGTTTTTCCCCTTTTAATATATCAGAATGCAGAATCACTAGATATTCCTCTTTCAAGTTACTTCCCCCCCCCCCTTTCAAATTGACCTTTCTGATGACAGATTCAACATCCACACACAATTTGAAAAATGACCAACCATAGTTCGTTTTTCTTTGTGAAATTCATTTAGTGCCTGAAAAATGAGCAAATGTTGCAGTTTCTGATGAAAAAATATTCTGAATAAATTATTCCTTATTTTTTAACAAAGAAATGCCTTTTTAAAACTTGAAATGAAATGGGACCACATTTATACATCCTATAGAAATATACAGCTTTTAAAATAATAAAAGAGATATATTGTCTCTTTAATAAATATTTTTGCATTATATAGCTACTGATCATTAAATTATGTAATATAAAAATATTATTACTATTTTTTATCAGTGTTCATTATGTTTATGGTCCTTTTCTCCTCTCTGTTAGTACATTTGTTAGTTTCTTCTCCCCTTAGTTATATATATATATTATATAGCAGAATCGTTGGCCAAAATCATGGGGAAAACACATATTGACTTTTTAATTTCATTTTATTCCAACAGTACACCACAAGAAAACAAAAGGGCTTCAAAAGAGTGTGAAACATATTTCTCTGGTGTTATATAGATAGTATGATATTCTCATAAATCACCCACATGTCGATTTCTGAGAGGAATTTTTATACATTTGACTTTATATTGATCTTTAGACAAAGGAAATACAAGAATCATTGATTTATAATTCATACAAGGAATCCTCTAAAAGAATATATACACATATGATTTATTAGAAGTGAAAAAGGGAAATGGACAGGAATTAATAAAACAGTTAAGAATGAAGTTACTATGACTAAATTAAGACAAAACTTTGGGAATTAATTACAACTAAAAGTGGAGCAAAATATTATATATATATATATATATAAAATTTGTTTTAATAAATTTATGATGAATTTCATAAATTAAAAATCTATTGGCATATATTTGCCATTGTTTTGAAATTTGGTGTACAGTAAAATTTATTTTCATTATTACTAAATTAAAGTACATTTTTCTTTTCAGTGTGATTTTGTTACTTTTCTTTTATTTCATATATCATGAGAGAAAATTGAAAAACAATGTATAGAACATAATTGTTTTGTCTCGTTGATAAAAATATAGCTGAAATTTTCACAAATAAAACATTTTTTAAAGAAGTAATTGGTTTCTTTTTTATTTTATTCTGATATATTCTTTTTATGAGCTACTATGTTTTGATTTAATGTTCATGTTTATCTAGGGCTGATAAAGAGGTTGGTTGCATGGAGCAAGCTCATGATTCATGTGTTTGGTCTCTAGCATGGCATCCTCTTGGCCATATTCTATGTTCTGGGTCAAATGACCATTCTAGGTATGTATATTAATTCAACCAGGTATATAAAGATTATTGAATTGTATTTTAAAATATAGCATTTGTTAGTATTTAATGAATGTTTCTTGTATTTTAATGACATTTGGTATTCTTATTTCTTTCTTTTTAATTACCAAGTTGTTCAAACAAATGAAAAAAAAACTTGTAATAAATTAGTATTGTCAAAATAATTAAGAAAAAATTTTGATTCATGTATCAAGTTGTAAAGTCTTAGTCATTAACAGCTGCTAGTTACAAAATATAAATCATATAAAATCTATAATGAATTGTGATAAATTAACATTTTTTATAAGTTAATTAATAGATTGTTTTCTTATGCAAAAATATAACTTTTGCATAATTTACACTAAATGTGAGTATAAAGATATCTAAGATTAGTTCTAGATTTAAAATGTTACAAAGCTTTTTTTTTTCTTTACGTATTGGAGATTTTTAAAAGAAATATTTTATTCAAAATACTGCTAAAACTCAAGGATATTTTTTTTAATAAAATTCTTCTTTTGTAGCAAATTTTGGACTAGAAATAGGCCTGGTGACAAAATGCAAGATAAATATAATCTTAACACTCTTCCAAAAGGACAAGAAGAATCTGCAGAATATGGTATAATATATATTTTGTACTAAATATATTTTTGTGTATGTGCTAGGTACATCTTCACACTGCATTCAAATTATCTTATAATGATCCAATGTGAAGATTTTTTTTTTTTTTACATAATCTTTATTTCTGAATAATTAAAGGGGGGGAATAACCTGTACTTCTCTAAATGTATCTTACACAATT
The DNA here is from genome assembly GCA_026289955.1 of Argiope argentata. Lineage (NCBI taxonomy): Eukaryota > Metazoa > Arthropoda > Arachnida > Araneae > Araneidae > Argiope > Argiope argentata. The sequence continues at coordinate 4,271,881 of JAOUZG010050212.1, read as the reverse complement.
GTAACTTTCAAAAATGTGTATTTTTTGAGAATATACAAAAAATGAATACAAGAAAAAGAAAATAGTCCAATGCAGAACAAATGCAGGATAGCTGTGCAATAAATAAATAAATAAAAATGATAAAATTATAAATGCTGTTAATTTCGAGTCCAAAGTATCAAAAAGAGAGGATGATAAATTTTTGTTCATAAATGTAGAAAATTGAAATTAACAAAAAAGGTAAATTTAATGTTCTTTGATATCTGGTTAAGTATTATTTCATGCCAAATTATGAATAAAACGTTTTAGTAAAATAGCATTAAACTACTTACACAGCATATTGCTTTCAAAAATAGCAATTCCACACTTTAACTTATGTTTCTTTAAACTATTTTTTCTTCTTAAAATCAGATTTATTTATTTATTTTTTGGTTCTTTTTCAAAAATCAGAAAATTATAAATCCCATTTTAATTTCTTAAAATGTAATATTCTTGCAATTATTCATGCTTGTATAAAATCTGGTGGTACTTTTGATGGAAAATTCAAAATTCTTGAAATAAATTGTACTAAAATTCCACCTTTTTCCTTCTGCCATGTGAATCTGATCCTGATCCAAACTCTTGTATAGGAATGACAAAGTTGTTTGGATATTATGGCACCAAATTGAATCTCACATCATATACTTTAAATGTGGTTTGATACATGAATAATTTCTTATTTTGATACATTTGTGTGTTGTTGTGACTAATTTCACTTGCCTTGGACAAGCCACCGCTGATACGATCAGCAGATTATTTAGGCCTAAGAAATGCGTCTCTTTGTTTTACAAGTAGCGCCATCTAGGGTCAAGAGTATGACTTAGCTACTCACACATCACAACCCTTTTCAGGGGGCGGACTTCATTCATGTAAATTCATTCATTCATCTCAGATAGTAATTTAGACCTGGAACAGAGAACGATCACCTCTGACCCAGTACCCCCAATGGTATTACTCTCAACATGGAGGACTTTGCAACCACAAACAGATTTTACGAGTGCCAGTTGCCAAACACTCAGGGAGTCTTTTGGCCTGTGAGCTTCGAATCCGTAACCTAAGGAGTACGAGTCCAACGCTCTACCAACCAGGCCATCCCGGCCTTTGATATATTTGTAGAGTTTCTAATGTGGATATTATTTATAATAATTGTGTGATTAAGAATATTGATTTCTGTTCAATCTCTGTTATATACTGAAAGGTCATAAATACTGGTACATGCATATATTTATTGATAAAGGAGTTGCAGAATCATCAAGTGAACATGTGGTCAGTAGCATCAATATTAGACAGTAGATGTTTGGCAAAGATGCTCTTGCTTTGCAATGCCAGGTTATCAAGATTTAAGGGATATTGAATTTGGCCTTAAAGTTGACACATTAGAGACTGGTTTTAGCATCTTTGAGATAATGATGAAATTTGGATATTTATAGAATATTCAATAAAAATCTAATCTCTGTCACCGGTGCAGCCAGGAAAATTCTCTGAAAGAGCAAGATTATTGATAATGTGTTAGCATCCTTAAACAAGAGAGAATGCGCCACATTTCCTCAGATTGCTTCAGGTTTCAATTTGGGACATCAAGAAGTGTCAACATGCAAATCTTCAAATTACTATCAATAATGCGGGATTTCAGAGCCAAAAGCTTTTTTAACTTGTCTGAGATATTGCCAACCTCACTATTGAATTGTTGATGTCTCAAAGCACTTTTTCTGAGGAGTCGCATTTTTATCACATGGAGTGTATGGATATGGAGGCAACTTCACGAATCCATGAACTATACATGTCAGTAGGGAACTATTCAATTTGATAAGAGTCTCGGGAGTATGGGATGTGTACATTTGGTATGAAATGGAATTCTTGGTATGTCAAGAGTTAACTCTGACAGATGCATAAGCATCCTGTCCATTCACTTATACCCATTTTGCATTTTGATGTGTTTTAAGGATTCTTACGGGAACAATTCAACACCACACACATCGAGAATTTCTACCTAATGGCTCCAAGAACACTCTTCTGACTTTAGATAAGTGACTTCCATTATCACTTATCTAAATCACCAGATATAAAAATTATTAGGCATATTTGCTCCACAGTGTGTTTTTTAGAAGATAGCTCTACAGCATTGGACATGAATTTGTAGATCACCCTGTGGAATTCATGAGGTGAATTGCCTTCATTATATTTTCAGATGTTAGTTGAGCTCTTGCCAAATTGTTTATGTCATTTTTGCTTGATTGAGCCCTATAGTATTAAATTATGATACTGTTTTCTATTTTATTTTATTTTTTATTTACTTATTTATTTTTTTAAACCTTTTTTATAATTATGCACATTAAACTGATGCTTGCCAGGAAAAATATATTTTATCACAATCAAATATTGTAAGTAAACTAAAAGTTGATTTATTAAGAACTATTGTGTTTCATATTTTTTTGATTAGTGTAAATTTTTTAATAATTTTGATTATTTATGCTCTAAAAAATTCCTTCATTTTATATTGGAAAAAAAGAAGGGTACAATAACTATTATTCATTTATTTCTATTCTAATTATGTTTTTATTAGATGACTCAGGTACAATATCATCCATCCCTGGTATGGGCTTAGAATACGGACTTCCAGATCATCTTAAACCTAAAGGTAAATATTTATTTTCCTTTTCTTTTTTATTCTTTTATCAATATTTTTTCCCTTAAAATATTGATACACAAAAATGCTTTTTTAGCTTAGTTTCTTTTAAATTCCCATTACTTCACATAGTCTAATTTAATAGATGAGTATATAACACACACACACACACATATATATATATAAAAATCTTTACTACTAGTGTGAATGTGAAAGTTTGGATGAATGATGTTAGTCAATCATGCTAGAAGAGCTGAAAGAAATTGAGCACAAAGATAGATTATAGTCTAGAATCGGACATAATTCAAGCTGCTATTTATTCGGTTAATTGAGTGGCTAATTTTTTATTAAATAAAAACTAACTCTCCTGCCAATCTCTTCATTTCCTGACTGCCAAATAAATAAGACTTCAGTTTGTTTTATTCCCCCAAAACGCTAATGAGGTTAAGCTTAACATGTTTTCGACCTACCATTTCAAACAATTCTTTTTATTTTCTTAGCATTTAAAATTAATGAATTGATTTTTCAGATTTATCTTGAAGTCCTTTTAAATTAAAAAAAAGCAATAAAAGAAATCAAAAATTTACTTATTTGCACTGCCTTGATTGGCATTGAAAATTCACGCATATGCAGTGTATTTTGATTGTTATCTTTATTTTCAATGGATATAGGTTTGATTTTGTTTTGGGCAGACTAATGACATTTAGAATAAAAATAATTTTTGAAATTTCCTCATATATCTTTCAGTGATTTACATTCATATCAGGCCCTGTTCTCAACAGCACCATAATGATACAGTTTGTTAACATTTTACATTGTGATCAGACCATCAGTTCTCACATACGTGCATCAAAATTTATTTTATTGTTAATATAAAGCTTTTTTTTTCCAATATTTTCTTTATATTTTTACTGATCCTAATTTTTTATTATCATTTTATTTGTTAGATACTGAAGCTATTGTTTGTGAATTATTTTTCAGAAAACAGTTATGAGACTGAAATTCCTATGATTCCTGGCTTGGATTTCACATCTGAAGACTCATTCATTGAAAAAAGTACTATTCAAAAGAAAATTCCATTCTCCAAGCCTATACCAAAACAATTTCAGCAACAATGGATGGAAAGTAAACAACCCTTGCTACTTGCGCCTCCTACTTCTGAAAGTGAACGTACTAATGGTAAGTTTAGCAAGTTAATTTATAAAAATGAGCCATTCTACTACAGACTATAATAAGTAGCTAAATATATATATTTTTTAAATTTTATAGTTGTCTGTTCCTACTTATACTTACTTTTTGTCTTAATAAAAATTTATCTTCTATTTTGCCTTTTTTTATATTTATCTATTTATTTATTTAAGCTTAAATTAATATAACTGAATAAAAAAAATTATTATTATACAATAGTTGCTTTTGTATTTCGTCACAATTATTATTAGTGAAATGTTTTGCTGAAAAATATTCAATCATTTTTGTAATATTTTTATTAACCCAGCAGAGGGCACAAACCTAACATTTCATGCAATCTCCAATTATTTTCAGTAAAAAGGTTGTCTGTATTTTATTGGACAAAAATCATTTGATTGTAAACAATAAGGACATTAATTTGTTAAAACAGTTTACTTCTTTAATTAAGAAAACTTTCAATATTTATATAGACTTTGAATTCAAAAGTATTACATTCCTTTGCCAATTCTAAATCTACATGAACTTCCATAAAAAAAATAAAGTGAATTATTTTAACAAGAAAAATTGCCATATTTTATGCAAAAAAAATTATATTGTTTTTAAGTCTTGATCTTTTAACACAGCAACCTTGATTTGGTTTTTATCTTTCTTTTGGGGGGGGATTTCATATGATTCACTAGAAGTGGCTTTATCAATGCTTTTGAGGAATGCCTTTAGAAGCATTTGCTCTTTTTTCTATCTTTATATGTGATTTTATGAGAGATAAAGTCATTCTTCTCAAATGTTCTCTTTCTTACATATTGCAAGGGCCGACAAAGTTTCTTTGTTGCCATTAGAGCTTTCCATGATTTTAAGAAGTGACATTCAACACCAAAAAAACTGTATTCAACCACTTATCAATTTTTTAAGCATTTTAATATATTGATGGAATAACGGTGTCTAACCTATTCTTTCGTTGCAAAATAAAATTGAATTATTTATTAATTATTATCAGTTTCTGCAATGCCATTACCATGATAAATAGTAGATAACAATATTACGCATTTTAATTTATTACACACATACAATACTCTCATCATGCACTTTTGAAATCCATCATAGGAGATTGGACTCTCAAAGTTTTTATTTGTATGAATTTATAGAATTTTATACCTTGTTTCTTTTTAAGGTTTCTATAATGGTTAGCATTTTTGATAAAAATTCTTATGCTAGAGGGTAACTTGTATGTAAAAAATACATTGTCACATTTTTACTGGATCTGAACAAATGAGTTCATACCAGCATTTTGTAATTTAAAATGTGGAATTTTCAATCTGAAAGGACTTTCAATTCTTGTTTATATATATCAATATTCTAGCTGCAAGATGTTTTGCAATCTTTAAGGCAAAGATTTTGATTCCATAGTTTACTGGTTTGTTTAATATATATTAATAAATAGAATGTCACCCAAGAAATTTCCCCACTTTTGCTGGAGTATTTATTTGCTTATAATAGCAACCTCTTCTTCTGAAAACTCAGTCTCATCTTATAGAATTCTCAAAAATACCATTTGTTTTTCATAGCCCATCAATTTAGACTTCTACACTATTATTTATTAAATAATTAAGCATACAAAACAGCATTAATACTTTAGAAATATTAAACTATACTACATATAAAGAAGAATTTCAAAGCAATAACAATCAAACTAGGAGACTTAGGCAGCTCATTATCAGATTGGTTTTTTAGAAATAATTGTTTTACTTGTATAAATAAGAAAGGAAAAGATTATTCTATATTTGCTAAGGGAAATGACAGATAGAAAGATAATAAAATATTAACTGATCTCCTTTTTTAAGAATTCATGTCATTTTTTAAAGAATGGGATGAAAGTGAGTTTCACATGATGGTTTGGGTTAAATAAAACAGAAAAATGTCAATAGCTTATTGAATTTTAAATGCAAAAAAAAAAATCATACAAATTATTCCGAAATGTACCTTTGACACTTTTCAAAGACAAATGTATTTTTATTTCTGTTAAGCAATGATAGAACTTTCATATTATTTGCAAGAATTTTTTTAAAAAATTCTTTTTAACTTTACATTTTGTTTGAAGTAAAACATGGATATTTTGAATTACTTTCTCTGATAGTTAATACATTTTAGTAACATGAGTTCGCACAAAAATATGATTGCTTAATTTAAAGAACACTAACTTGATTCTTGATTTTGAATATTAGATTATTTTTGCTAACTTGTAAATTTATTTTTGGATATAAATCTTTGAAGACATTTTTATGGATGAATTGCAGTTACATTGAAACTATGTCTGATTTCCTTTGAAAGAATCTAAAAATAGCTTTCGTAAAGTTGGGGGGGGGACTATTATATGAAAAAAAAAAATAACACTCTTATTATATATGTATTTTTAAAGCCTGAATATTACATGAATAAACTAATGTTAATAAACAGTTATATTAGTAATAAACTATTAATATTATTGTTACATTAGTAACAATTAGTATATTATAATATCAAAAATGTATTTTTTGTACTTTGGATTTTTATGAAAAGAAATTGGAATAAGAAAATAAAATTATCATTTTGTATGAAATTGTACATTTTATTCTGAGTTCTTTTAGATGATAATTACAATAAACTTAATTACTTGTCAAAAGAAAAAATATATATTGATGAATTAAATGTACCTGTATTTTTTTTCTTTTGCAGGTGAGGTTACAGTCTCATCAAATAATTCTGAGTTGAAACCTCCGCCACCGTTAGTGCCTTCTCAAGAGCAACATTTCCAGCCAAATGCAAGACCTCCTCCTTCTCAATATTTAGAACCACCACCTAGGCCCCCACAAAGATCTGCCTTGTTGGGAGAAAGACCTAAAGGTTTGTACTACATAATTGTTTTTGACCTTTTTTTTATTTTAATAGTTTTGATTTCAATTATTATGAATAATACATTGCCTTTTATTAGTGTCTGAAATCTAAGGGTATGTTTTTAAATAAATGCTTTTCTATTTTTCGTTAATTGTATAAGCTCTGTTTTTTTTTTATATGAAGTGAGTTTACAAGTTAATAAATGGTTAATGTTGATACATCTGGTATATTAACATCAACAATTTGTTCACAACATATCATTTAAATTCAGTGAACATCATCAAATTGAAAATGTTATTACTTGGATTTTGATCATTAATATATGCAGTTTGCTTTAGAAACTGAAAATCACTAACTCAAAATCTCCTTGATACTATTTTTCCCTCTTCAAAAATATCAATTATTTTAAATACTATTTTTTTGTGAATTATTACTTATTATTAATTTTTGCTAGAAATTATCATGATTTAGAGTATCACTTTAATGCTACAAGCATATGTGCATATTACCTTTATTAGATTTTTTTAAAAATGCATTTCTCCAATTTTAAAATCAAATATTCGTTTACTTATAAAAATCTATGGAGTATAATATGAAGACTAAAAAAAAAATGCTAAATAATAATATCAGATACATTTACAAATAAATTGCACATTCTATTCAACCAACCCCCCTCCTCCCCTTTTTTTAAAACTTTTTTGGGGGGGAGCGGATCTAGGCCAGCAGGATATACTTGTAGTTTTTGTTGTTGTTTGTTTTGATAGTATACTATTTTATTTCAATTTGAAACACAGATCTTTTTCTGTTGTCTTTAAGGTTACAATTTATAACATATAATTTAGTTGAATAATCTTTTAAAAATTATCAGTCACAATGTAAAATCATTATTGATGTTCATGTGCTTTTTATTTCATCAAACATTTATTATATTTGCTTGATATTTTACTCTCAAATAATTCACTATTGTGCAGTTTTCCTGATATTTCCATAAAAATATTGATTTTGAATATTATTATTTAAGTCTTAGAATCGTTTTTCCTTTTTATTTCTTGCATCTTATAAATTTATACTTTATAAATCATTACAAAAATGCATTTTATTTAGGGGGAAATATTTTTTTAATACTATTAAGAAAATCTTTATCGGTACAAAAATGTATGTGTCTGTAGAATATTGTTAAAATTTTATTTTCATGTATATGCTACATCTTCTGAAATTTATTTTGTTCTTAGATTCTTCACATATGCCTCCTCCACCTAAAGCAGAACTTCATCAGGGAAACAGACCTCCCAATAATGTTCCTTATCAAGAAAATCATGAAAATTTTTCACGAGATCTTCCGAGAAATGAACCAAGTTCCCATGATTCTTGGAGAACTTACAACGATGAACCTAGGGACTCTCATCAAGGAAGCGAGAATGAAAATGGGGCTTATTTGCAGGATCCTGATATGAGGCATGGATTTGAATCTGTAAACAATGCTGGTCCTCCCAAAAGGGCAAGAACTGAAAGATATCCTCATATGAATGAAGACTTCATACCAGATAATTTACCACAAAGGAGTGGTCCACCTCCCCATTATCCTTCTAGCGATTCCATGAGATATCCACCAAATGACGTAGACCATAGAAATAATCATAGGGGACCTGATGAAATGGGTTATATGGGTCATAAACGTCCATGGAATGATGGACCTCCGCCTCCAGAAGATCAATATCCACCTATGATGGACTTTGATAGTCCAGATTTTAATCCTAGGCATAGTAATGTGTATCATAGGGGACGTGGACCAAGGGGACCTTATCGTGGTGGCCGATCTCCATTTCGTATCATTAACAGGGGTAGAGGTCGTGGTGGTTATCCAAGTTGAAAATATTGTGTGAAGTTATTTTAAATGAAAAACGACACAAATTTGTAATATATTCATCTGAAAGTTTTTATTTTCCTTTTTGTAAATTATTACATTTTACAGAGTCATGATTTAATTAAAAACTTGGGAAATAAAAAGTTGTTGACACACACACTCCACAAACATACAAAAAAAAAATGTAACACTAGTCAGTGTTTTTTATTTTCATTTTTTGTATAGCTCAGATGCATTTTTATGATTTGCAAAAAAGTCCAATTGTTTCATTTGTTGTCCATTAAAAAAGAACCGTCTCTTAATTTTCATATAAGAATTTTTAAACACTTTATTTTTCATAAACTAAGCATATAATTATTATCATTTCATTTTAACATATTGTCTCTCTTTACACATTCTTTTAGGTTGCATGAAATCTACTCACATGATAGCTTGAGTATTTTATTTGTTGTTTTGCAAAAGAAAAAAAAATATTCATCTTTTATTATTAGTTTATAAAAAACTTTCTATTTGTAAAATGTTTTAAATTTTCTAAAATGCTCCGTCCAGAAGTGCAGCACATATATGCCAAAAAAAAGACAATAATAAATGAACATTTAATTTAAAGTGTCTAAATTTCTTATACCATAAATGAAATAAAATTTATTTTTAAATGAATTTAAATTCTTAGGTGCTGAATAATCATTTTTAATAACTTAATTTTGTGAAATTCAAAGAAAATTCACCTTTGACAAACTTTTATGGGAGGAAGTTATCAATCAAAAATATGTATTACTGAAAGTTATATCTTCAAAGGCAGGTAAAACTCAAATATCATTCTGATAATATTGATATCATTAATTCTAATGGATTTTCTTTAAAAAATTTATTTTAGTTCAAATAGAAATTAGCTTTTTAGAATGAAGCCGATTAAATATATATATATATATTTTAAAATTGCTTAATTGATATACTGAATATTTAAAACATTTTTATTATAATTTTAAAGCATGTTCCTCATTTTGTTCTCAAAGTGATCAAAATGATAGAAAAGAAAATTTTGTTACAATCAAGTGCCTTTTTATCTTTATTTTAATAATGCATTTTTAGGAAGAAACTTTTCAGGTAACCAATTTACCTTATGCTCAAATAATCTTCCATATTCATCTCTAAAGAAGTATGTCTTTCTTATCATTTATAAAGCTAATACCAGCAACAGGTGTTTAATGAGTGGTTTTATATGGAATTTTTTCTAATTAATTATTCTAATTTAAAAATTAATTTAAGAAAATAAATCTAACTTGTTAGATAAAATTTCATTTTTTAATTCAACTAATGAGTTTAGCAATCAATATACTGTGTAATATTTTGGATTAAGAAATATAAAAATATTTTCATTAAAAATTTAGTAAAAATTTTAAGTTTTTTTATATAATTTTGTACTAACACATTATCTGGGTATATATATATATATATTAAAATTCACACTTTCTTCCAAAGTATTTACTAATGTTTCTATTATTATTATTATTTCTGGAATCATTAAAAATATAATAAAGTGGTAAAACAGTCTATCACAGACATATTAAATTTCACACATTTTTAAATGATCCTAATTATTTTAATATGCATTAAAGAAAGAAAAAAATTGAACATGAAGTGTTTCTCTGTTCAAACACAAACACTAGAAAGAAGAGAATGATGTTTTAAGCTGTTGTAATAAAAACCGTGATATAAAGGCATTTTTAGTTTATGGCAGCAAACACTGCAATGAGAAAAATGAAATCCCAAAAGTTGCCATATTCATTCTAGGTGGTTCAAAATAGGAAAGAGAAATAAAAGAATTTAATTGTTGTTTGAGAGATGAGGACAAATAAAAATCAAGGGAAGAAGTTGCAATAAAATATGGTCATCAAGTTTAAAATGTTATAAGTACCTGAAAATAATTGATAATAATTGCCCGATATAAGGAATGTTATCTAAAATGTGGTTAGTCATGCATGATGAGTTATTATTTTTAATTTTAAATCTTAATTTTATTTATTTATTTAAATTCAAGGGATTCAAATTTTGTTAATGTGGTTAACCCAGAGAGTGTAATATTTACTAAGATTTTACTGGGCAATAACCAGGGATATGAATATAAGTAGTAATGATTTTTATTTTGGTCATAATTATGTATTCGCTTGCTCATAAGTTTAATAATTTAGCTTTTTAAATTATTATTGCAATTTTATGCATAATCCAGATGAATTGGGGAGGGAAAGAGGACATTTCAAACATTTATGTAAATTATTTTGTATATTCTATTATCTCTGTCCTGAAGTTGGGTGAAAATTGTAAACATACAGCATATAGCATGCTTTTTATTGTTTTGATATTGGAATGAAATATTACTATGCAATTCATTATTTTTGTTTAAATTTAGTGCTTTATGAAATTCTTTCTATTCATTTAATAATTTGGTTTAAATATAGAATATTTAAGGTTTTCAAATATCATTTCATGTACATTGATAAATTTTATATAATTTTCTGAACATTTGGAAGATCTTTAGGCTTGGATTATGATGTGAATCCACATGGCAACGGACATATGTTGTTATAAGACATTTTTTTGTTTATATCTTTGAACTATATATCTTTCTGTACGACTGCAGTTACGGTGGTCTGTTGGTTAGGCCTCTGACTTGTGACTGGAACTCTTCGTGTTCAAAATACGATTTTACAAAGAACGTCCTCGTATTTTACAGGTGCGCATTTCTTTTGCAACCGAGAGTGATATTCTTAATATCAACCAATCATTTTGTAGATAAGTGTTCAGAAAGGAAAGAAGCTAATTTTGAAAGAACAAATACTCTATTATTATTAATACTGTTATAGGTGTTAGTAATCTGGGACAGGGGGGGATCCTAATTACAATTTAATCGACAAAGATCCTCTCATTTCTTCATTTTCATCGAATTGTTGATTCTAAATGCATAGCAAAACGCGTTTTAGGTTGGTTCAAATCGAAACTACATTCTGATCTACTATTGTTTTTCATAGTAGAATAAGCAAATTTTAAATTATGATGAACAACTTCTATAATTTTAATGTTAGGATAGGTAAACTGTGTACCGAATATTGAGACTCAAAATGATTATTAATAAATCAATAAGGGATGATGATTCTGTTGCAAATCAAAAATAGAGCAGACAAACTGATAGTGTTTTCTCTCCAAACTTTATTTATAATCTTCATTTAAATTGCCCTACCAGCAGAAATGTTGCGTTTATTTTATTTATATATTGTATTTTGATAAAGATAAAAAAAATTTAATGCATTAATCTGAAAACTAGAGATTTGAATTTCTCAAATTTTAATGTAATATCAAATAAAAGCATTATGTCACGCTATCATAATCTATTAAATTTTCTAACTCATTTCTAAAACGCCCTTAGAACTGGAGGTCGTCAGGTTTTAGACCCGAAGAACCGTCGTGTAAGGGGATCTGTTGCACGTTAAATCCGTCAAGGCCAAAAGTCCCCGCACTTGCGTGGTGTGTTGAGGAGTGTCAGCTGAGGTGTCGTCCTCGTCATCTGACCGCAGTTTAAAATCATGAGGTTCGTCCCAAAATAACTTTAGTGCTGCTTTGAAACGGATTTTAATATAACTAAACTAAGCATTTTATGGATCAGGTCATAACTTTTCACAAAGGGTATTTTTTTAAATATATTTTTACTTTTCCATTTAAAATAAAGATATGATTACGTCGTACTTAAGTACAGCTATGATTGGCTAAAATGTATCAAACCACCTCGTTTGCAAGGCGAGGGCACATTTCTGAAATATGCAAGCGGAACGGGCCATGTAAATCCATTGGAGCCAAATGTCAAAGCCCGGTATGAAGCGGAAGCTTGGAGAAAGTGGTATCAATTCAAGTGTTGTTTTCATCGTCTAATTAAAGGATCCATCCCAAGAAATCTTGGTTCCTCTAAACGGGACATAAAAGTAATTTTCAGTTGAATCATAGTTGCTTTGAGATTAGAAGATCGATCGCACGGGTCAAATAGGATTCTTCTAATGTTCATTGTGAATGATCACAGATCGAACATCTTGGTTTTGAAGCCTAATCATCTAGGTCTGAAACCCGGATTCCACTATGCCAGCGAATTCATTGTGCGTTAAATATCTTCCCGCTTGCATCCTACGACAGAGGTAGTGCGTCTTCCTCGTGATCTGGGCATCCCGGTTCGGGCATGATTTCTTTTCTGTGTTCTATCTGTAAGGTGCGTGAATGTGTCCCCCTGTAAAAAGAGGCTGCGCAAGCGAATGGGATGATTATGCAGCTAAGTCATACTCTTGGCTCTACTTCAAAAACAAGAGACGCTCATTCGGCTTAAAATCGCTGACGGTTGTCAGCGCGCTTGTCCATGGCAAGTGGCATTAATAAGTAAATTCTTATTTATTATAGAGTATGCTAGAAAATTTTGAGGAGACCATTTCCTTGGTTATGTGTTGCTTCGGTTTTAATGGTGCAGATGTATTTTTGGATAAGTTGCACCAAACTCATTGTTCAGTTCAATCTATTATTATATATAATGCACCCTACATATAAATAAGGTTTGAATTAATAAATTTTTTAAAAAAATCAGCTAAGAGTATACAAAAAGTTGTAATGAAGAACGACCAAAGGTTTATTTTTTAAAAAAATAATAATATCTAAGATATTTTTATTTCTCGATTATGAAGTGAACAAACAGGATGTATCGGATTGGACAAAAAAAAATCACAATTTATGTTTTAGACTTTACCGAGTCAGGCGATCCGAGTATTGGAATTATGTCTGTGAAGACAATAGTTTATAAATACTTTGATCTAAAAAATTTCTTCAAAGGAAAACAAACTGTTCGAGTATCAAATAAATAGGATTTACTACAAAACATATAGAATTAGATAGATAAAAATTGGTATATATACGATTGATGCATAATTATCAGGCATTTCTTTGACGCGCTTTGTTTTAATAAAAATTAAACAACATTTCATAAATTTATGAATGCAAACATTCTACTACTTTTAAGAGTTCTAAAAATGCGTATCAATAGTCATACTCATATGTGACATATTATGCTGTACCACTCTGAGAAAAGATAGAAAAAATTTCTCAAAATTTTGGATGAGGGCACAATCAGCGAAAGTTGATACAGAGAATGTTTTGTAAATTTATAATCTTACGATATTAGTTGGAAGATGATGCAGGAAGAAAATGACCGTCGGATTTCGGTTGCAGACACTTTTGGAAACCATGAAATATAACAAAAACCTGACGATTGGAATGTGGTCTATTTAATAATCCATCGTCTTATCAAAAAGGTATGGATAGGTCCCCACGAACTCAGTGACAACAGTAAATCTGAACGTGTCTGGATTCTGTTTTTCTTCAACGCTACAAGTAGGCAATTTTCTTCAAGGATACAAGTGAGGTCCCTTTCTCTAGGATCTTGTCACTGGAAAATAATCATGGCTTCTCTTCAAAGACCTCAAACGGAAGAATGTCTGCGTTTCGCCAGGTATTTCACCAAATGGAGAAACGAAGAACATGCACTGTAAGAAGGCAAAATACTGTGTTTAGTGGTACAGAAGAGGAATTATCCATTGGGAAATCACCTTTAACGGGACTTGTAATTGATGGAACAGCAATGATGAACGTCAACAGTGTCGGATTCTTAGACAAAAACGGTAAATGGCAATTCAATACTATCAACAATGTTTGTTTAATTCAATTAGATCGCCTTCACCCGGCAATCGAGACGTAAATGCCTCACAAAAGGAACCGTATCGTCTTCTACATCGACGATAACCGCCTGATAATTATGCACCAAAACAATTGTTGTGACGTATGTGCTTTCGTAGAGGGCGCTGCAGAGCCATCTGCCCGGGTACTTGCGTTGGCTTGGGGAGTATGGAGGTAGAGCGTGGAGTGTGCGCGATAGTTGAAGAGAGTGTGCTCGTGAAAATAAACTGTTTTGTTTTGAAGCTTGTGTTTGCTTGAGTATGAAGACCACACTCCGGTTACACAATTGTAGTAGTGCATTATCCCACACCAATAGTTTTAAAAACTTAATCATAAATTCATATTTAATTTTGGTCCAAATCTGTCAACCCGTTTGTTGTCCAACGTTTCGTTTGTTTCAAATTTATGACGACTTAAATTAACTGTGAAATGTAATCTTATTACTAAAATTATAGCTGTGTGAAATTTTGGTTTCAATTGGTTGAGGGCAAAATTTGCGTTTAATACTCATACCCACTTTTCTTCGCTATATTTTATAGCACAGATTACTCGTATGTGGAATTCTGAAAAATAAAAAAATGAGTTCACGTGGTATTCTCAGATTTTTCCAAGATTCATATTAGTATACGTGGACGGGGGCATGATAGCCATATAACGTCTTTATTAGAGACTATGCGAAAAAGTTTCGAGGAGATTACTTCCAGTTACTTATTTGAAGATTAGAGGGTTCATAAATACTGTTTAGATCAAGTCGTAATGCAAATTGTTTCCATCGTCAAACAGCAAAATCCCAAACACAAATTAATTTGTAAATATATAAAGAGCAAACTATCGATTGGCCTAATAATCAATATTAGCTTGAATTTCAAGTCTCAGGCTTGAATGTAAATGCATGTACTATTTTTATAAGTATTATTTTTAGATTTAGTAGATTTTTTTCGTCATTTTTCAATATAAAATAAGTTGATTGTGTTGCTTCCCCATAATATTTATTGAATCAAACTTTAAGGGTGGGAAATCAGGTAAAATTTACGTTTGGTGTGCCTCTTGCCGGGCCAAGGATGTAAAATCACCAATAAAGATGGCGGACAAAGTAAACAAACACTTCTATGGGATAGTTTCGGTTACCCCCTTTCGAAATATAATTATCATTTTTTTTACCGATAAGCATTCTTTTTTCTTCAGACCCGGTGTCTTCAACAGATGCCTGTTGAACGGTTCTACGGCTTCTCTAGCCACGGGAGCGGGAAAGTAGTAGCTTCTCTAGCACACTGAACATAAGGACTGTGTGGATAACATGAACAGTAAATAATAAATAATTGAGAAAGGAAAAGACGCCAAAATAGGAAATTTTATTTATAGAATAGGAAATTTTATTAATTGGAAATTTTATTTATAGAAAATTTATTAAAAAGAGTTGAAGTTCATGTGCAACTCAACCATTGTAGGAAGAAGTAAACAAAACATCATCGGGATTACTACAATAGCGTTGTATTGGGTTGCCATATTGGCGGCACACTAATGACCAACTTAACCGAAAAATATCTTCTCCCATATATAAGGTTATAACCTCCAACATTTATTCCAAATTGTAAGATAATGCATTTTTCGATGAACATATAAAACACAAAATGGGTTAACATTAATAGTTCGTGTTAATTAAATAACTGGCAAAATGACTATAGGATTCTCAAGATTATAAAATATTAACATTAATAATTAAACATATTTCAAGGAAATAATTATTAAATAAAACTGTATAATGAAAATAATTTATCACTATGAGCAAATGCATACACGGGGAATATATCAGCACTTCTATTTTTGTAAAGCGGTAAACAATATATGCTCGAAAATGAGTTTTATTTTTCTACTCGCCTTTATATCCCACGTTTAGAACAAACGAGAACTATCATGGATATAATCTCATATTAACATCAGATTTAACTTGAATTAAGTCTACATAAGTGTTAAGCTTGAGAAATAATACAGAATTGAGAATTGATCCTTTAATAACATGCTCTCAATCTCCATATTACACCAAATTAGCGGATAATTTTTATAGTGAATAGCACTGTATGTATACAATTGTTCGTTATATTGATCATAATATACAAGCATTTTGGATTATCATATCAACTATGCATCTTATTAAAAGTTCCAAAAAATTATTTTCGTAGTGTACATATTTGGAACCCATTACAATCGGTTGTTTTGGGATATTTAAATTTAAAGAAAAAAAATATATTTCGAACCTTTTTAGACAATGGTTGTAAAAGAAATTTGTTATCCGAAAAAATAAATGCGAAAAAAAATATTCACACTTAAATAAAGAATACCCTTGGAATCATCAATGAATATTTATTGAAGTAAATTCTAAACAGCAAAATAATCGAGTACTTACAGTAAAATATTAGGGTAAAAAAATTTATCGAATCAAAAGTGATGTTAAACATGCTTCCATTAAGTGCTATGCTTCATAAAGAGCAATATTTAAACTTGGTAAATAATAAATTAAATATTTATATCAGTAATAATTTAATTTTAAAAATCTGGTTCCAAATATCACTTAATATATCAAGAAAACAATTGATATCCTTTATTAGAAACAAAAAAAGAAATTCCTCAAATTTCACCGGGAAATGTCTAGTTTTTTTTTTCTCTTTATATTAACCAACGACAACCACGAATTTCAAAACCACTTTGGGTAAACATTATTTTAGGTTTCTGTGCATCTATGGAAGATATTGCTTCTTTAAATAACTCCTCCACGCTATTCCTATCCGTGCGAGCAGAAACTTCCCTGTAACATTTAATTCTTGGATATCTGCTCATTGCTTTATTTATTTCTTCTCTGCTATAAACATTCTCGTCTGTTTTTAATCTTAAATCTCCCTTCAGACCTACTAGGATAATTGGGATGTTTCTGCAGTGTTTATCAAGTTCAGCAATCCACGGTTGAAGCAACTTTCCCAATTGGCTCTCTTTTCCTTCCGTCAACCCCTTTTTTACGTCAAAGCAGAGAAGAGCAATATCGGCCTCTTGATACGATTGCCGTCGGTACTCTGAGAATTCAATTCGTGCATCTAGATCCCAAATCATAACAGTTTCGTTACTCTCTGGAAGGATGTGATGATATTGCTTAGACAGGAACTCAACTTGGTTCGAAGGAAATCTCTGCTTCAAGTAGGACAACACTAACCACGATTTACCACATCCTATGGGACCAGTAACTATAACCTGGTGGTATTTTAGTTCTTTTGGATGCGATGTTTCCACTTCAGGTATTTCACTTGTACTTGGAGATTTTTCTTCTATTAAATTTTCACTTGGAGGATCTAACTTGCCTTTCTTGCTGTCCTCCACTTCAGCCAATGCATCCGCTGTTCCTTTCCTCTTAGACATTTTCAACTTTGTTGTGAAACCTTCAGCAGCTCTAAGATGTGCAATCATCTGGATTGAATATATATGACGAGAATGCACAGAATTTTGGGTAAATTTATGATGCAACTGAACTACGTTTTATGATCTTAACGAAGATAACTATTGCGTGCAATGGAAGTTCACACCTACTTCAGAAAGATCACATGACGACATTGGGACAATAGCAAATATTTGTTATAAGGAGACAATCATTTGTCATTGTCTCATTGGAGTCACGTGGTTGTTTAGCTTCCATTGCGCACAATAGTTGTCCTTGTATGAAAGTTTCTCAAGTTCACAAATTGTTCTAAAAACCTAATGCCAAATAGACAAGCATATTTTATCGAAATTCGAACTCAGCACGAATTATAAATAACTTTTATCAGTTTTGTAAAATATTAATAATATATCGAAATAAGTATGTTGCTAGTTAAGTAGCTACTTAAAGCCTTTACTATAGTTTGATTACAAATTGTGTTTATTGGATTTTTTTTTTCAAATGAGTTTTCGGATCTTTATTGCCGAGCTGAATTTCATAATATTTTTATTTTAGCCAAATTTAATCTTGCTGATAAGGTGTAAAAATTCTAATGCATTTATTTAAGAATCAGGATTTGCTAAAATGAAGAATAAAAGTACTTCATTTGAACATAACCTAAATGATTTGAAGTAAAATTTAAGGAAGGAAGAAGCACAGATTCTGGTTCTTATCATACCGATGATTTTAGTTAATGGCTCATACTACATTTCATGGCATAGGTCAAACATAATTAAGCTAAAACGATAAAAAATACTGAAAAAGAGAGGTGTCTCAGGGGTCTTTCTCATGACCTGGTTATAGTTAAAATTGAAATCACTTCCAAAAGAATTCAGAAACTTCGAAATGAATTGATCTCGTTGTGTTAGTGTAAAAATATGAATAAGAAGGAAACAAGCTCAAGTTTCGTTTTCTTCATTTGATCGTGATATAAATTTATGGAATTCCTTTTCAAGCAGCCTTAAAACGGCTTCAAAACAGGATTTTTATCTACCCAGGCGAAGCTAGGAACAACAAATCTGAATACTCTGGAATGGGGTAATTTTGCGCTCCAACAGAACCGTAACTAGGAAGTTAAGCATCATGGTTTTAATCAAAATACTTTAAAATTAAAAAGTCGGCGTCCTAATACAGAGGTACTGCGTCTTTCTCATGATCTGGGCGTCCTGGGTCGGGCATGGTTGCTGCTCCCACCCTCGGATGCTCTGGGATCCATACTCTCAGAAGCTACTGTACCTCCCCTCTCCTTCCCATTGTAAAGAGGACACCATTGTAAAGATTTTGCAAGCAGTTTTCGTCACCAATGGTGCTAAGAAAGGAGAAGGGTAATATAGATATCCCATGCACTAGTTTTAGAGAGTGTTGCAAAGGCAAAGTATTAATTATTATTTGTCATTTAATAAAGCTAAATATGGCGATGCTGCTCAAAATAATATGGGCTAAGCAGCATTTATACAGATTGTGTATTTAATGATTATGGGGAGGAGCGTTTTGGCCTGAACGTCACTTTCCTTTGATACGTCATGGCTCATCTCCCCTAATCTTACGAACTCATAAAAATTTCTACTCTTAATAAACATATCAATTTTCAGAATTATATGCACTCAGAATATATTGCTGCTTCTAATGTCTCTTGCCATGGACAAGCTCGTTAACTCAGTCAGCAATTTTATACTGAGGTTTAAATCGTCTCTTGTTTTTAATTAGCGTCATCTAGAGTCAATAATATGTTTTAGATTATCATGCGTCACATTCGCTTGCACAGCACCTTTATACAGAGGGGAACTTTCACATATCGCACAGGTAGAAGATGAAGAACAACCATGCACGATCCGAGACTAGAACCCATGGACTCCCAGATCAAAGGGGGTAAGCTAATCTTGTATCAGGACTTCGGCATTCATAATATAGGCAGTAGTAATGCCTTTAGAATAGTACGCCACAGTTTTCAAATGGTTATGCAATATAAAGTATTGTATAATAAAGAACTAAATCTAAAAAACTAAATCTAAAATCTGTGATATTATTTATTAGTATGTCTGAAACGTCCTACTTCATCCTTTATAATATAGGTAACTTACTTCTTTTAGTAATGATTGTCTTACTATTTGTTAATAGATTCTGAACTAATATGCATCTTAATGTAACATTGTAAGTTGATGACTGTCTAGTTATAAGGCCTACTCATATTTTTGTTGAAAATTTAATAAAAACTATAACAAACTAATCTTTTGGGGTTAAAATGGAAATAAAATCAAATGAATACAATATTAATTGTATTTGAATCAATAGCACTTGAATTCCAACTA
>JAOUZG010050212.1:4218362-4246791 GCA_026289955.1 Argiope argentata | reverse complement strand
AATGAAAATCCAGATTAAAATAAAACTGAAATATTTCGTATGTACTAATGTATTTCGAGAGCTCTTATGGTGCTTCTACTAAAGCACAGATGAATGTAGAATTAGACTCTTCGGATAGCGGGAGGTTTAGTGGCGAGGGGTCTAGGGCTAATATTTGCGGGTTCAGTTTCAAAACTAAGATTAAAATAGTACAAACGATGAATGAAGGGATTTCTTTAAAATAATTTATTTAAAGTTTAAAGGAAAAGTTAAGGGGGAGTATTTACAGGGAAAAAGGAAATGGATTATAAAACTTAGAGATATGAAAGAAACAGAAAGTTAGACTATTCTCTCTAGCACGACATTAGAAATCTAAAGAAAAAGTGCATTATATGACTGAAACTTCTTATCGCTTAGTCAGCAAACGCGAAACCTCTTTATCATACGGATAATAATAGGTCTCTGCCAGAATATTAATTGTGTCGGCATTATGAAAGCTCGATAGATGGTGTTGTTCTGGAATTCTGTATTAATTAAAACTTTCGTCCTCTAGAAATTGATCTAACCTTTTACAATTCTCGCTTTGAATGATATCCTGCAATTGGATGTTGATAAAAGCGTTTTGAAACACATTGGTAAAACAAAATAGCTCCCTGGGATATCACCCCCCCCCCACACACACACTTTCTTCTTTACATGATTTAAGCTTGTTAATAAAACCACTGCAATTTGCACTTTTGGAAATGTGGACGAAATTTCAAAGAACTGGTTACTCGACATCAAATTACAAAATGTTTCCTCTCTACCCATCTAAAGCAACTGAAAGAGAAATTCTCTAGTAAATTGCTATGAAAGGTTTTGAAGCAAAGGAGGTTCTGCCCAGTCAATGCAGCTAAAATAGATGCAAGTGTCAGTTCAAAGGCTTTCGACTTCAAAGGAAGCAGATGCAACTCCCTCAGTTTCAAAAGAAATTGAAGTTTCTGTTGCTTCAAAAACTGCTGTATCAAGTTATTGGCAGACTGATGGGTGAAGAGGTTTAATAGCCTTACAAATCCACTTTCTCAAAAAAGCACACACACAAGAAACGATGTTTTACAAAATGTCTTATGAAGAATTAAAATCCTCATGCATTAGAAAAAGAATCGGAAATGAAATGATTCAAACAATTTAAACTCATACTCGCTGTAAAATTAAAATCAAAAAGGGATTATATATTGACATTTATATTTATTTATTGATGCCTTCTTCTGTGAAAAAAAAGCAACTTTTTTTGCAAAGTAACAGGGTATAATTTCTTAGCCTTCATTTAATTCATTAATTCTAATTTCTTTTACAATCGAAAGACTTGCATTTTTAGCAGATTTAAATAATTTGTTTCAACTCACAGAGTGTTTAGATGCATGTAATTGTGCAGTGAAAAGAATGTTAATAATTTTTATAGATTTCCAAACTTTTAAATTGATACAAAAAATTTCTTCGAAAATTTCCTTTCTTCTTTTTTCCTTATTAATAAGCGATTTAGCCTTTAGATAATTCACATAAATTTCTTGTATTCTAAATTTTAGCTTTCTGTTTCCTTTCATAATTGATTAATTGGTATTTATTTGCTATTTAGTATTTTTTTGAATCTCATGCCATGTATTTTTTTATAATATTATTATCATTTTGCATTTCAGTCAAGAATAAAAACAAATCATTTTCGCTTATACATAATTTGAAATGAATTCGCTGCTATTATTCTGACAGTTTTGAATAATGGAAAGAATGTTATGTCATTCGTATAACAAGTTTATTTTATTTTAATTTTTCTTATATGATGGTGATGAATTTTTATGCATAAATATCACCATCTAAAATAAAACAATAAAGATTCACCTATAAAAATCACATTTTCTATAAAATAGTGTTTATCCTATGAATGAAATAGTTTTCGGATTCCTTTGAATGGAATTTTTTTCACTTTAAATATTCTAATCACATTCCTACTTTTAATAATTCCTACTTTTCTCCTTATTGATTCCTTCTTTTTTACCATTTTTTAAAAAAATTAGATGCAAATTTAACTGAATCAAATTTTCTCTTGATCTTCCACAATTTTTTGCATGATTTTTTTGCAATAACTGCCATTGTTTTAATGATGTCCATATAACATTCATTGTTTCATTATGTAATCGCGTCATTATTTTTGTCATTGGAAGCCAAAAAAAGGAGATTCTACTAATCATCAGAACAGTTCACTGGTGGAATAAGAAAATGGAATTACATTAATGCAAAAGACAATGTGAAGTTGGAAATAGATTACCCAGACACTTAAATTATTAACACCGCTATGGTGTCATGGTACTTTATATTTATCAGACAAATTCCTTCTTTGTGGAAATTATGTTATCTTGCATATAAATTATCACAGACCCTTTGCACTCTGATGGTGCCTCTGATTCACCATTCAAAATTGTGCATCATTTTGACGTTTTATTTATTTTTCAAATTCAATTGTTAAAAACGACTACATAATGGTTAAGAGGTGTAGATTAATTTTTCAAAGAAGTTCGACTTTAAAGAATTATGTACATTTATTTTTCATAGCAATAAACAAATCTTTGTATTTGGGGAATAATTTTGCATCTAGTTATTTTTCGGAGTTTAAAAGGTTAAACGCACTCAAAAACCAACTCAAATCAATTGATCGCCAAATGTAGTAGTTATAAATAAATGATACCTTAAATTTCAAGTCACTATTTTAAATACGATTTTAGTACCGTTTTTTAAGAAAGAAAATCGATGGGGAAGGCCAGAATTCTCAAAAAATAAGTTTTTGATTTACGTTCTAAGAGGAAGAGATGTTCTCTATTATTTTATATGTTATCCTATCTTTTTATTTTAAAATTCTTATTTATTTTCAGTGTTATATTCACAGCCGTCCAAACGTTAAAAAAATTAAAAATAAGCTGAATAAATTAAGTTGTTTCATTATATCGATCAACCTATTTTTTTTAATTCTAGAGATTAAAAGTAATTCTTCCTTCCTAATAAGCAATTGTTTGTATACTAAATATTGTTAACTGTCATCATTTGGAATCAAACCATCGTAGCAAATTTTGCTACCTATATTTTGTGCAGGCGGACAATTAATTCTGTAGAAAATAGCTCTAAATTGTCTTTAAATGATGTAATACAGGCCTTTGCAATTAGAATTAAACAAAGATCTACAAACAAACAAAAATCATGCAGGAAATTTCTAGAAAATACCTTCAAAACTGATCCTCGTTGTAAGTATACGAGACAAGATTTCATCGTCGCCAGCGCATTTAAGATTAGATTACTGTCCGTATTTATCGCAAACATTGATCCGGGAGAATAAGGATATTGATCGGAAGTTGCAAAGTGAATTAAAATTCATTTCTCATTGAATTATTCAAAGCCTGTTTCAGCCTTCACACGCTCCACTTTCTCAGGGCATTGAAAGTGACGGTCACTTTAAAACTCTCTCCGATATTCTTACTCCTTTCTGGAAGGTTTGTATCTGAAAGTGCTCAGATTAACATATTGTGTATTGATTCAGCTTTATTACGGCGGTGCTGGGCTCAAGCAGGGAATTGAATTTAGTATCATCTTGTAAACATGGAATTTATTGCCAAGCCCTAATAATGAAACCCTATGCAAGTAAGGTATTCAAATCTAGTTTGATGGTTTTGGGACAATTCCAAGTTCCCATGATTATGTAGGCTCTTAATTTGAAAATACAATCAAGGAAAATGTTTAAAGGATACTATTAGCCTATTAATTTGAAGACAAACGATACGGAATATTTAAGAGGCAAAGAATAAATATAAAGAAATTAGAGAAAATATGATTTCATTCTATTATACTTTCAAGATGTTGTTTATAATTTACGACTATTTGTATAAATGTGAATTCTATTGATACCTTTCTTGCTGTTTCATTTAATTACTTTTTAAACTAAAACAAAGACATTTATGACATCATTGAAGTTTTTGAATGATAATCAACAGCCAAATAATATTTAATTGTCTCGCAGAATTCGTTTAATCCACCAGATTTCCATCCCACAATTTCCGAGTGTTCATAATCATTCCATTTTCTATTACAGCCCATGTTTTCTCCGTTTAGAGTATTTATTTTTATTATAACAACTTATTATTATGTCGTATTATTATCGTGTAACATTCGGTATCAGTTCACTTTGTTTGAAAGATATTTAAACTTATTTCCAAACAGTGCATTTAAATAGTGATTTTAAAAAATTACACCTTCGAAGGATTAATTAATTTATATTTGCTTTTTATTTTGAAGAAAATTCAAAAAAATATTTTGGAGATTCTGAGAGTATCTGTGGGTCCAATAGTTAATAAATAAACTAGAAAGAAAAATTTTGGTGTGTTATTATAATTGATATAAATTTATTCTAAAATTGTAAATTTATATCAAGTAAGCGAAAGTCACTTTACATTTATTTGTTTGTATTGAGCAAGAATAATAAAAACCTCAATAGATTAGATGAATGAAATTAGGTATACAGTTTCATCTTCAGAATAGCCGATATGTGCCAAAATTGATACCCAATACACTGACTGATTGATAGTTAGTAATTGAATGTAGTATTTGTGTTTGTAGATGAAGAAAGTCAAAGAATAAATGTTAAATGAGACACGTTCCAATTCATTATTATCAGAAATTATAATCCTATTTCTAGTTAGCTCCAATAATAAAATTGAGATTGATGTCTTTATGCATGTGTACTCCAACAAAATCTCTTCATTAGCCAGTATATAAGGATCTTAAAGATGATTAATAATTATAAATTTACCAGAAGCATACTTTGAATGCTCGAAAATGTCAAAAATAGTAGTCCTTTGCTTCTGTTTAAGTCAAAACTTAACAGAAGTCATAGAGAGTGGTTTCTCAAAACTTTTTCACTACTCTTTATGCATTAAAATTGTGAACTTTGGGTAAGCTGCAAATGATATTGGGCATTGGTGGACAATACTTACAAAATATTGATCTTCGACATGATTCCAGCTCTTTTACGCAGTTCTCAGTTAATTTATAACATGCAGTTAATGCAGAAGTACCAGAAAACTGAACTCACGTTATTGGACACCCTTAATTCGACCCAAAGTAACGATCTAAATTTTATTGATTTAAGTCATTGAGTTTTTCAGTAATTGCGTTTCTGGGCATATGAAACTGCTGTCCAGCACGCGGTCCAAATCTTGGACAGATTTTATTCATTTGATAAAAATCTCCATTTTAGATACAAATCATTTATATCAAGTTTTTATCATGCTAGAACATGTTGTTTTCGGTAGGGGTTTTGAATAATTGAAGGCAACAAATAATTGAAGCTCTAAATCGTGTAGACAATGAGCATGAATGGTAATATTCAACATCTTTTAATCGCACATATTTTTTACCTGCTTTTACCAGTATTGCATTATTATGTGTATGCTTTTTTGAAAGTAAGTGCGTTTTTAAAAGGTTGACCTGTTTTTACAAGTATTGCTTTTTCAAACTTGTTTAAACTGGTTAAAAACTTAAATTAGTTAAGACAAATAATTACTTAAAAATAATTATGTTCTCACGTGATAATTTGAAATTTAAAATTGTAGATTTAATTTGTTTATAGATTTTTGGATTTTTATTTTCGGCAATAAACAATTTCACGTAACGAATTCTGTTAAAAGTTTAATTATGGATTTCTTTTAAAAAATTGATTTCATTTTTGCGTACATAAAAACGGATTTAAATTTAAAAGCAATTTTAAATGAAATGATATTAATAATAATAAAAACTTTTCAATACCATCTAAATACGATTTATTTATATAAACAAACATTTTTTAATTTATAAATCAATATATTATTTTTATCTTGCTCTTCAAATTTGTAGTTCACTTGTGCTTGAGGCAGCCAGATTTCCTTTGGATGAATTTCGTTTCAATTTCACCAAAAACTTTCGAATGTATTGCAAAGTCAATATGCCGAATTTCATCCAATTATCTCAAAACATTTTTGAGCTATCATTTCCACTGACAAATCTCATTCTAGAAATGTCTTTTGGACTCAGAAGATTTAAAACGCAAAAACGCATCAAAATTCAGGTTCAATTTTTTGATGCTGGTAATTCTTTCTCTTTATATACTTTAATTGCGAAAGAATAACATCACAATTTCATTTCAAGTTAACTAAATTTAACACTAGGTTTTAGTTAATAACATTTTTTAATCTAAATTTTTACTTTAATCCTTTTTTAAAAAAAGTATTTGATCAATAGAAAAAAATAATAGTGATTATTCATGTTTCTTTTTTAAAAAAATAAGAAAAGCATTAATATTCTCCTTTGTACAAAATAAAAGATGATGAACCAAAAGCAGAGCTGAATTATTAAATAAATAAAGTAGGCAGCTGCATAGGGGCTTTGGAATTTCGACAGATATCGGGATTTTCTGTTCCATTTTAGCAGTACTTTAATTTTATACTTTATGTGAATTTAAGAAGGCTTGGCCTCGTTCAAATTAAATTCAATTATAATTTAAATTTTAATAACATTTCTAACAACATGTTTTTAACAACATTTCTAATTGTGTTTTGCATTTTACCTTTTACAGGGCTTAGTAACTCTAATAAATATGTTTTTTATAACTTTAAAAAAATGTCCGATTCGTTTCATTTTTTAAGAAATATCGTCATTTTTTATAATTAAACTGCAAAAAATTACTGAAATTTTAATTTTATTCATATTTATATACGATATTTTGAAGACAAATCTGTTATAATTAATTCACATATTAATATTTTACTCTTTCAATTTGCCAAAATTCGCTTCATAAAACTAAGTAAATTTAGTTTAAATTAGAATCTTATTTTAAATTTTAAAAAAATTTATACATTCAGCTGCTCTTTTTTTCTAAATTAAATTTTTTTATCAAAATTTTTGCCATTAAAAGAATAAAATTATAATAAATTGGATTATTTTTTTCTAGTAAATTTCCATCTAATTCCATGAATGACCTATTCTCTGTTGATTTTATGAATATTATTAAAGAAGGAATTACTTTTCTAATATTTAAAAATTCTTATTTGCATTGTAAATATAATTTTTTTATGTTCGAAGAAGTTAGATAAAT
The DNA here is from genome assembly GCA_026289955.1 of Argiope argentata. NCBI lineage: Eukaryota > Metazoa > Arthropoda > Arachnida > Araneae > Araneidae > Argiope > Argiope argentata. The sequence continues at coordinate 4,239,665 of JAOUZG010050212.1, read as the reverse complement.
TTATTAAAAAATTACAAAGGGAATATATATATTATTACAAAATAAAACTTTATAAAAACTTTTATTAATATTGCTTTCGCGATTGATTTATAAAAAAAAATTAAAAATCAGAACCTTACATAAAATTTCTCGCATTTTTAGATTATTTTTATGCACATTCCTTGAATTTAAAATTTCTTTATACGAAAATTCTAAATAAAATTCATGCTAACAAGTTAGATTTAAATTTTTCACCTTTTTATCCACATTTTTTAAATAAAAACGATATATATATATATACATGTAATGACTACTCATACATTTTAGTTACTTAAGCAGTTGATGGTTCGAGTGAACGAGAAGCGGAGAAAAAATCTGGCTACGTTGAGAATGATGAAAAAATGAATATTTTTAGTGAATATACGCATATAAAAATTAGTCATGCATTCCAAAAAAATAAGAAGTCAATGATCAGACTAAATTATGAGCAAAATAAAATCCATCTGTATTCAAAAAGTGAAGTCACGATTATTTTTGATTTTTTAATTATGTATTTCGTTATAGTAACATTACTTTATTTGAAAAAAGAAAGTTATTATAAGTCAAAATTCTGTTATTGAATATTTAAAACTGAGGTTGAATCTCATATTTTGCTCCTTTTGATTTAATCACATTAAATTTGACCTCCTAGTCAGTTCTGATCACAACGAAAAGAGATGAAATTCCCTCTGCTTTAAGCCACATTCTGGATGAAAAGAGATAACTATGAGATTAGCTACTCCAACTCATTACTAAGGCATATAGAATAAGTTTAATCGACCATAATGTCATGCCACTTTTGGCAAATATAAGTTTCAGTTCTAAGCGCCATCACCGACCACGATACAACTCTCCCCGCTGGAAGCCTGTACTGTCATTGGCAGGAGGGGGCTGACTCTTACCATTTCTGTACTTACCCGGTGACTAGAACCAACCACCATGCCGGAAACTTCTTATTCTCATATCCGAAGCCCCCCTTCCCCTGATTGGAGCTGAAGAGAGAAAGGATTACCTATACCCCGTCCGGTCGAAGCCATTTAGATATAACGATGGACCGCGGCAAAGAACCACACTTAGAGTCAAAGGACACAAAATCTGTTGCATTAGAAATTCTCATTCAATGGACTGGTCAAGTGGTTCAAAAGAAATAGAGAATGTTGAAATCCAAGCAACGAGTCGACCGCTCATCATGTCATAATTTCAATGTGGAAAAATGAATGTCTAGACATTTTTTTTTTCATATTCTTTTGTTTAATAGAAAAATCATAGAACTTTCAGACTAATTTAGAGCTTCCTTAACTTTGGAAAGATGGATATAAGTATATCCGTAGGATTCTACTCAGAGCCAAACGCTGCGTTTGAGTTTGGAACGAAATTATTTTTATTAGATTATGTCATCAATCCATGTTTTTTTTTTCCAAGACTGGTTCCATACATTCATATTTCTCTCAATGTCAGATTGAGGTTGGTATATATCTAAGAATTTAGGTTTTAAAGTTGGTATGTATCTCAGATTTTCTGATGTATAAGCAGAACTACGTGTTTCTTATGTAAAAAGAAGCACACACTTATTTTGAAGTAGCTATTACAATTTATACGCTCATTTGTGATAGTATTTTTATTCTAGCAAGGATTTTTTTTCTTTCGGTTTCATTTGCGCAGTCATGACTACGAGACCGCATATCTTTCCAGGGAAAGATGCGCGACGTAAATTTCTGAATAATCTATCTATAGATTTTTCCACTAAAAATAACAAAATATTGAACAATTTATGCAAAACAAATTGCCCAAATATGTTTACTTGCTCAAAAAACAAAAGATGGAAGAAAACGAGCAGTTTATGAATATAAATTTATAAAGTCGGTCTCTACACTGATCTGCGTTTAGATTTTTCATACAGCTTTGATCATCAATTATAGCAACTTATATACAGTATTTAAAAAATTTATTGTAAAAATGAATTTTTTCTTGTGTTCTGATTTCTTGTGTTTAGATCGATAATTTGTTGTTACTTTAAGTAATACTGATCGCAATAAAGAGGACTATATTTTCTTTATTTTCTATTCTTATAAATTTTTTTAGTATTTTTAATTATTTTTTAAATTGTTATTGAAAATGTGATATATGTTTTTCAAATATTTAAAAATGATTTCATTCCTATGCAAAAAGTACCTTTTACGAATTATTATTTACATTTTTACGAAATATAATGCTGATTAGATTTCATGGGAGAAAATGCTCCGGTCTGTGCGGACAGACAATCGTTGTTTTTTTAGGCCCGTGGTGAAAGCTTCATAAACGATAACAGATAACATCATCCGTGTATAAGTAATTACTTTTTTTCGAGTGACTATATTTTTCGGCTACAAACCCTTACATAGCGAGTTCGATTCTGTATCCTTCATCTACAACGATCTTGAACAAGCTACATTCTGCAACTGTTGAGGCGCCCTCTACTGGCAACAGAACTCGTCAGTTGCTTTAAAAACAACAGCCAACATCAACAACTCACACATGCTCGCCATACACTTGGCGAAAAATGCATCGTTCGCTCACCACCAACTCATTGTTGGGAGAGTATGTGGTGAAAGTTTCATAAACTAGATAACAACCACCTTCCACAAGTAGTTACTTTTGTCTAGTGGCTATGTTACTCGGAACAAACCCTAACGTTTTGAGTTCAGTTCTACATCTTCCATTCAAATCCCCATCTAGTAAGAGCACTTTTTCTTGCTCTCATCCGTTCGGAAAGGGGGTATATAAATTTACATTGCATTCAATGGCAATAATACTATGCATAGATATGAGAAATACTTAAATCTTCAAGGCCATTATGGAAAAAAATACTTTTATTCTTTGCTTTTTCCTTTTATTTGTGATCCACCGGAGGTAGGTTTTAAAAAAATGACATTCGTATTTAATGGTACCTGTGCTCACTTTCTCTGAGACAACTATTTTTTATTTAATTTCTGAGAGTTGAATTAAATAATGAAATTTGGATTTCTGTTTTAATAAAACAAAATCATGTATAAACCGGCTGTTGCCTCAATAGTGTTCAAAATCTGTAAAAATTTATTATAAAAATAAGAAAAAGACACATTTCTTAGCAAAGCATTTTATTTATAATGTCCAAGAGTAGTTTTACATTGTTCATTTTCACTTAATCACTTAAAAACTGTACAGACCACATCAAAACTACAACCGAATGAAAATATTATAATATGTAAAAACATTGCACATCAAAATGAAAATTAAAAGAAAAAAAACATTCTTATCAAAAATGATATACATGACAATCACATGCACACCACATTCTTGATATAAATAAATTAATATCCCAAAGAGCATTAAACAGTTTATTGGATATCTTTGTAGATTTCTGATTCATTGGCAATTGAGAAGATTAATCTTAATTCTATTTTTTTATTGATTTCTCATTCATTGCCTCTAATTACAACTGCCGATACAAAGAATATTTTTATAAACTGTTGAAATAGTCTACAAATAATGCTCATTTGGGATTTTTATCACCAGAATAAACCATAACCTGAGAAAAGAATACAATGCATTTCGCATGCTAGATAAATACAAATGCAGTAGAAAATGTATGTGACGTGAAAATTTATGTAACACAAAAAAGTATTCAAATTTTAGCTAAAATGTTGTTCATAGCGCAACATATGCAATATTTCTTTGGAACGAACAACACTAAATCGATTTTCAAGAGCAGATATTATTCAATATTATTTCATTATTTTATACGTACTCCTGTTGTTTTGTTTAAGAAAACTTCTCCAATATTTCTTTCTTATCATAATGATTACTATCATCTATTAATTGAAACTTTTTAGTGATAGTTTTTAATAAGAATTGATGAATGCTATACTTTTTTATATTTCATAGAGATTAAATAACTCATAGAAAAATGTTTATAGATAAATCATGATTTAAAATTATGTTGTCCTCTCAAACACAAATGACGCATTCTCTTTATGTTTGAATATTTCGATAGTTTTATGAATAACTCACGCATTCAGTCATGCAAATAGTGACTTTGGTGATGAAATACTTACTACTTTTTCTAAGATGAGCATTGATTTAAAATCAAGTATAAATTATTAATTATGAAAAAAATAATAAAACAAATTAAGAAATGTAATCTAGAAAAAGCACAATATGATGTAATAATACGAATATGTTACAATAATAAAACAGTCTTTGGCTGAAAAAGTTTATATTCATGTAATGCTAGAAATGTGTGTTGCTTTAAATTTTAAAACAAAAACTTTGGAGATTGCTTAACACTAGATATAAGTGGAAAGCAAGAAAGATAATTAAGCATAATCACGCTTAAAATTGGTTCAACTGCATTTTCCTTTTTCAACCTGTTAAATATACGACACGTCATTTTCATTTAAAATTCATAACAATTTTTTAATAAATATACTTAACACATAAGTTAATTAAAAAATTTAGAACATTTTATTTATTTAAAAAGTTAAAATATTTTGGATATAAATAAGGAGATTCATAATATTTTTATTCAAATATGTTTTATAAGTTTTTTAGTATTTTCTAACGAATTGATTCTGAAATTTCTTCACAACTTATTAAAAATATTCGCATATTTATGATTGATAATCACTATATTTTTAAAATTCTTGAATAATTTATTTCTTAATTCCGAATTTAACTATTAAGAGACGAACATAAAATGGATACAACTGAGTGATAATGAAATTTCTTGATACTTGTTTACAGTTCCTGAGATAAAGGAAGTTCCACTTTCACAAAATTACCCCTCCCCCCCGAAATAAATTTGTAATAGACAAATACTAGATGTTGGTAATCTTAGAGTACTCTGTAAATTGTCAAGTAAACCTATTATCTTGCAATCTTGCCGTAATTTGAAGATCGCCGTGCAAACCTAGAAATTCAATCATTTCGGCTAAATCGAGGCACCTTTTGTGAAACGGGAACTTAGTAATCTGGATGTAAATCTGAAAACTGTAAAGTAAGCCCATTATTTTGTTGTTCTTCACGTAATTTGAAAATTGTAAAATAAATCCGAAGGGCAGTAAAAATGATCAATAAGCAATTTCTGATATCATTTAAAATATGCAATCAAATATAATATGCAGTAAGTATGCAGTCTAATTTTCTTTAATATAATATCATTTTTAACGGGCATTTTTAAAATATATCATTTTATACCATTGTAAAGCCATAACAACTTTAAAATGTGTACCAATTTTATTATATAGCTTAGCACAAAATGATAGAATTAATAGCATACAATTAAAACTATGAATAGTTGAAAAAATTATAGGAACATTTAAATATATTTAATGATTTAAGAAAGAAATAAAAAAAGAAAAATGAATACTTTTTCCAAAAAAAATAAAGTTTATATCTCGCATATAACCACCATATATAAATGAATAAAGAATAATTTATGAGGGTAATTCAGTTATTTGTTTCATTGTACCCTAAATATTTTTCAACGGAAAAAAAAAGTAATTTTCCAGTATCATATACATAAAAAAATTTATTATTTTTTTATTAAAAACAAGTAGTTTTTTTCATTGAATTAATTTAGAAAAATTTTCCTGTTAAATGCTTTAAAGAATTTTATAGATTGATTGAGAAAAGACTGAATTATTCAACCAAAATTTCATTAACTATATTTATTCAATGAAATATGAATCAAATTATTGATAAATATTTGCAGTTATACGTACAAAAGTATGTAGAAAATCATTTCATGTAAAAATATAATGGTAGTTTTTCTCTGCCTTTCATTTCCAGTATCATAATTTTAAAGAAAAATATCTTTTTTAAAAATTAAAAACAAACAGTTTTTTCATCGGATTAATTTAGAACATCTTCTAGCGAAATATTTTAAAGAATTTAATTGATTTAAATTAATTACATTCAAAAAGAGGAAAAAACATTTTTTCCCAATTCATATTTTTCATTAAGTAATGTTATACTTTTGTATTTATTCACGATTTCCTTTTAATCAATATTTGTTAGAATCATCTTATTAAGAAAAATATTACTCAACTACTGAGAAACATAACATGTCAGAAGGATATATTTTTATACCCTTATATTTATACACTCTAATTAAAAATGTAAGACGAATATGTCTGTCTATGGCATTTCAAAAATTCTGAATTTTTAATTGTCATCGAATTTTATGAAATACTTAAAATTCAAATATATTTGTTTCAATAACATTTATAATAGAGATTTCATATAGATATATTGAATAAAAAAGGAAGTTAAGTTACTCATAAAAATGATTAATTTGCTATAATACATCATTTGCAAAAATATTTACCAACCGGAAAGCATTAAATCAGTTCATAAAAGCGAGTTGAAGAATTAATATAACTACAAAATTATCTAATAAATTTTCACAAAATTTTTTTTATTCTAATGCTTAATTAACAACAAGCTATTTTAGTTTCTAATAAAATTCGAATTATTTAAAAAGAGAGTTGGTCTTTCAAGTCTTTAAAAATCAACATTAATGTGATAAACTATTTAATATATCAACGATATATACATATTTGAATTTTAATATTCACATTTTTAATGCAGTCATAAAATCATGACCAGAGAGCTTTAAATGGGAATGAATCAAAATAAGAAATAGCTGGTGTATTTAAACTGCACATCTTCGTACATATATATACATGTTTATAAATAAATAACTCAAACAACGAAAAATGCTTAGTTTTTATTTCTAGTTTCTCTAAACCTCTTTTATAAAACTAGCAACTCAGATTAAGTAAGGTATTGTTTTTGTAATTTTGAATTTTGTTGTAAGATCATAAAAATAATTAAGTAAATAATAGAATTGTACTGCAGATTTTTTTTAGTTTAATAAAAAAAAAAACTAAGTATCCATATTATTTAATCCTATCGTCTTATTCTTTATAGGTGATTTATACTTTTAACTTACTCAATTTCTAAATTGTGACAATGAAAACCTAAATCATTTTTGTAAAACTTATTGAATTTTAAATAAATATTTTGCGCCTTGATTAATCAAATTAGAATGCAATATCGTTTATTGCAGAATTTGCCTATATCATATTTCCTGCTCGTAGAGTGGTAGGTTGATATTTTTATAGGCCTTATTAAAAATAAAGTGTCAAGATGCTTAAATTTTCTTCAACAAAAATATATATGCAATTTAAATTCCTATTTAAGAAAGGCATAGCGTTTGGAAAATGACGGCAAATAAGTAGAATGATACATTACCTGCATTGAAAATTAAAAATATGTTTATTCTTTAAATTCGAATATCGTTGTTTTTAATAATAGGACTTTCAAAATTATAACCAATATACCAAGACCTTAAGAATGCATAATTTAGTTAGTCTGATTAATATTAAAGAACAAACAAACAGATAAGAAATACGATGCTTTCATTTAGACAGTTAATATTCAAAATATAATGTATGTGTTGTGTTGTTATGACTAATGGCACTTGCCGTGGACAAGCCTCCGTTGATACGATCAGCAGATCAAAATATAATGAAACATGCATTATCTCAGAATCCTTCGGGACTTTAAAGTTGCTACTTTACATCTCAAATTTAGCAACTTTGAAAAGCAATTATTTTTCTAAAAATGAGTTGTTCAACGATTCATAAAAGAATGCTTTAATTTGAATGAAATTGTTCTTTACGGCTATATTTGGAGATGTTAATAAACTGAATAATTTTCTTTAAATTAAACAACTGCAAGATTAAAGTTGTTTTAATCGCATGAGGAAAAAAAATATGTATATTTAACACTGTTTAAAAATTTCCGAAAAAAAAATTGTAATTAACTCTAATATTCATATTCTGTATCTCAAATAAAAGCATTAATTTAAATTCCAAACTTCCATAAATTTTTCTATGAAATCAAGTTTATTTCCTTTATCATTGTGAAATAAGTATTTAAGTATTAGTATGAAACAAGTAATCTGTGACTCAAATAAATGCATCCATTTACATTCAAAATTAATTTTTAATGAAATCAGGGCTGCCACATTAATCATTGTGAAATAAGTATTTAAATCTTAAAATTCACAATTACGGAGCAGAATCCTTATTCAAGGCGGTTATTTAGCATAAGGTAAGCAACGATTTATCATCCTTACTTCATTCATTAACAATAGTTTACTGCTAAGCCTGCCGTCCATTTGCACAGTTGCTTCATAATTTCGATCGACCTGAAGGTAAAAGCAGACGGCGAACAGTAAGTTAGAAGGTGAATTTACGGTAAATTCCTGATGATTTAGAAGCTTAAATTTCTAATTATCTTGGTTCATTCCCGATGATGAGTTCTCATAGGTTGTAGATTTTGTGAATGCATTAAAACGTGAGAATTAACTGCATAACGATATAAGATAAGGTTTTTTTCGAGTAGCATGAACAGTTTTGTAGTATTAATAAAAATAGACTTTCAATGATTAAGAAAATAGAAAAACAAGTTTTTAGTTTAATCAATAGTTAATATCTAATTTCATTTCTTTATTGACTTTTAAAATATGTAACGCTCATAAATATAACGAATTTGTTGTTTCAAGGAATTTATTAGAGCTTCAAATAAAGCTTGATTTATCTAAGTCGATAACAACTTTTTTTTTCATTTTTCATTCATTTTGACAGAAGTTAATTAATGAATAAAAATATTATTTAATTAAATTCTTTATTGTGAAGGTAATATTTCAGCAATGCTATTATAATTTTTAACTGAAATTCTTCCATCTTAAAAAATGATGTTAAAAATCCAAATTATTTAGTTTTTTGAATATTTACATAAAAAAATGTAAAATTAAATTTTTGTACGCATTTTATATTAAATTCTCCAAGTCCTTGATTGTTAGGGGAATTTTATAGATAATTTTTTTTAACATTCTATTCTCAATCTGTCATTTCAACGATCATATTTATTACTTATAACATAGCATTTAGAATTCCTCCATATATAACAATTCATATACATATAAACATCTCATTTTTCCCCGAATTTTGGAGGATATCTTAAAATTTTACTTCTTAAACTTTTTGATTAGAATATCTTAAAACTTCATAATAATAATTTTACTCAGTGCATGGAACAATATTTCATGACCGTAAAAGTGATAAGATTTAACTCTATAAAAACAAATAAATACAAGATTGAAATCTAAAACTTCAGATTTCACATAAATTATTAATTATTAGTTATTATCAGAATTTGTACGTGAACATTTATGAATATTTATAGAGAAAATAAAAATTTCTTTCAATATGCTGTTAAAATTATAAACAAATGTAAACAGTCTTGCATGAAGAGATAAACACATTTCACTACGCTACAATCTAGGTGACCAAAAAAATAATGTGTGTTTGATTAGAATATCTTAAAACTTTATAAATTTACATAATAAGATTGATAAATTTCCAAAAGAATTAATCTAATATCCAAAATGAATTACATTGATGATGAAAGATAATTACAATTTTTAGATACTATACAAATAATGAGAACAAATAACTAACAAGTCAAATTACATATACATTATATAACATTCGAAAGCAAAGAACTCATAAATTAAATACATATGTTGTACCATGTTTCTCCAAAAATAAGATGTAATCGAAATATGAATCGAATTTTTTTTTCTGGGCATTCGAAATGCAAGGTATTTTTTTCAAAATAAATTCTAGCTGAAATTTTTATCTATGTTGATAGCATAGTTGTTATCAAATTCCCAAATGATGTGAAAGTAAAACTCATATATATTGATATATAACGCAAATTAACTCAGAATAATTAGTCATCAATATTCGAAGGGTTTAATGAATCATATTATAAAATTTTATGAAAAAAAATTATTAAAAACATTGAATTTTGAACATTTAATATTTTTCGTTACCATGTATTATTAATACTGGTTTTAGTATCTTGCTCCATTTACTTCTATAGCCCAGAACTCATCAGATGGCCTAAGATATGACTTGATAAGGGTTGTAAAAGAAAATATCAGTCAAAACTAATTCCCTCCAATATTCAAATTTTAATTCTTTGGATTTTTCCATCTATTTATAGTTAGGAAATTTTGCTTTAAATGCCTTGAATTAAATTGTTGGACTCAAATGAGCTTTTAACACCTGCTGGTATTTTTCCGTTTCCAAGAGCTGTTGGCGGTAGTTAAATTATTTTCGCCTAATCACCAACAGTTTGGCGACAAAATCGCGACGTTAGCTGCACGACATTTTTCAATGGTATAAGCTTGTTTCTTTTACATGAATAAATACAGAAGCAACTTCAAGCTTTTTTGGGTTCTAGGTAATACGTGCTATGATGTTCTTCTTTTAATGATAAGTTAATTTAATTTGAATTTTTTTACATAATTAACTGACTATTTTATTTCGTTCTTTATTTTAGTAATTTTGTAAAGATACATGTTTTTATTAACTTATTTTTAAATATATATATTATAGAAAACTAATTAAAGTTATGAATAATTAATCCATTATTAAAAGTAGTAATTACAACAAAGATTTACAATAATTTAATTATTATAAAAGATATTGGAGAAGGGATAAATTTCAAATAAGTAAAACAATAAAAATTATCATTTTAAAGGATTTGTCAGGTGCAACCAAATGTTAAGGAATATTAATATTCCAACGAACTATAAAAATTTACTCTTACATTTTGATTAAAGTTTTTAATAATTCATCTTGCACACAGTGTAACGTCAATACTTTATAATTTAAAAATTTTGTTTTTACTAATTTATTTATTTAACTAGAAGGCTATCCCCAGGAAGCTGTTCAATTTGCTTATTCAAAAATTTGGCATAAAATAAATGTAAATTGTAAATGAAAAATAGGGCATCCTTTGATAACAATCTTTATGCGTCTTTCAGATAAAAAATTAACATAGCATCGTATTTTCAGAGAAACATGGTAACTACTAATAAATGTTGGAAAGCAGAAAATTCATTGGTTGACATTATCACAAAATATTTTAACAATTGTATCTTTTTAAAAAAGCATTAAAAATGGAAATAATTCATTTTTGGTATCTTGAATTTTAAGCGTTTGTAGCTCAATAGTCTGAAAATAAAATTTCATTGCATTCTTTAATGCTTTTTCGTATGCATACCGTTCTTCTTACATATTATTTAATTTCAAAACTACTCTAATTGATAAATCTTTACATTTTCAACATTTTCTTTCACACAAATGAAAACTACACGAGTTTGAAAAAAAAATGGAAACACGATGAATTTTTCATTACATAAATAACAATTAATACTTAACAAATAATTTCAAGAATAGTAGAAATGCGATAAAATTATTCACGCAATATTATTTAGAGAAGCATTAAAAAAAGCGGTATTCAAAAAATATTTTACATTTAATAAATCTAATTTAATTATATACGAAAGGAAGAAGAAAACACTTGCATAACATATAAAAACACACAATACACAATTAATTTGCTTTATATCGTTATGTAACTTTATAATTGAATGTATGAAACGAAAATAAATACTCAGACCTGTTATTTATTGCAAAGAAAAATTTAAGATTGAAAAAGAGCTTTCAATGCAGAATACGCGTGCATTTTGGACGGAATGCAATTCCAAGTGTAATATGGACGGAATGAAGCAAATTATTGTAAAGTTTGGACGCCAGAAGATAAAAAATACTACACAGAGATGGCTAGTTTGTAAATAGAGAGTCTGTAATATATACTGCCTGCTAAAGTGATGCACGTGTAATATGAAATTACTGTCATTTGTTTTTTTCTATGGAATTCATTTGCTCATTTTTCCGGATGCAGGACTATTCAAAAAAAGAAAGAACGGATTTGATATATTTAGTTCTGATGAATGAGAATAGACAAGGATACACTCTATACATCAGTAGATAGTAGAAAATTCAAAATTTTATATGCTCAGATAATCCCAGTGAAAGTGTCTATTTTTCTTGTTTCTGAGTCTGGTTATGCTTCAGGAAAAATCGTTTTATATGTTGTCTTATGCAAAGAGTAAATCCGTTTTATGTGTTGCCATATGCAAAGAGTCAATCCGTTTTATATGTTGCCATATGCAAAGAGTCAATCCGTTTTATGTGTTGCCATATGCAAAGAGTAAATCCGTTTTATATGTTGCCATATGCAAAGAGTCAATCCGTTTTATGTGTTGCCATATGCAAAGAGTCAATCCGTTTTATGTGTTGTCATATGCAAAGAGTAAATCCGTTTTATGTGTTGCTATATGCAAAGAGTAAATCTGTTTTATGTGTTGCCATATGCAAAGAGTAAATCTATTTTATATGTTGCCATATGCAAAGAGTCTATCCGTTTTAATGTTGCAACTTGCCTTTCTATTTTTGTTGCTGTAGGTAATTCCGGCAAACAGCCGTCTTATTGTAAATCGATTGCTGTTCGAAAAACTCCTAAAAGGGGAAGGACGTCTACAAAAACGAAGATGAGAAGTTTCCAGTATGGTGATTGGTTCTCGCCATCTTGGTAAATGCAGATATGTTGAGGTTGGCTACCTTATACCAATGACGAGGCGTACTTCCCGAGGGTAATGTTTGATCATAGTCTGTGATGGCCCTTAAGATTCAACAACAATTCCTGCCAGCGTTGCTATCTCGGTGGTCCTGTCAATCTCTTCATTCCGTGTGCCTTAAGGTAGTCAATTTCTGATTACTGTTGGTAACAGAAATTAGAAGATTTCATATGCAAAGGTGCATTCCGTGTCCCTTAAGGTAGTCAATTTCTGATTACTGCTGGTAACAGAAATTAGAAGGTTTTATATGCAAAGGTTCATTCAGTGTGCCGTAAGGTAGTCAATTTCTGATTTCTGCTGGTAACAGAAATTAGAAGGTTTCATATGCAAAGGTTAAAACACTGGTTGTCTTCTTACGTCATATGAAAACGTTGAGCGTATTTCTTATTGCTTTCGAAAGTAATAGCAGAAAAGAAATCCACATTGGGGATGGATTATATAGGTCTGTTTTTCATCAGAGTCCACAACTTCGAAATGCCATAGTACTGAACTCAATCACCAAGGATTAATTATTTCACGTATGGCAAGAAATGAACTTCCAATTCGAGATTTTCCGCATAACAAATGGAATTCATGACGAATGCGTCGAAGAAAATTTTGAATTTGCATCTATTCAAAAAAATTATCAATAGAAATAAATATATTAAATCTGCTCTTTCTTTTTAGATGACCTATATTATCTATGTTAATCCATTGTTATTATATTAAAGTGATCTCGATGTTTATAAAAAGAAATCAAAGTAGAAAATGAATATTATATTTAGAACCGAAATCGATGTTATCTATATCATAATGTTGATGTTATCAAAACAGTCGTATCTCTACTAACCTAACTGGAGTACTTTACCTGGAGTTCTAAGCCTTAAAAAGAGAGTAAACGTAGCTAGCTATGAGTGAATGATATAGTAAACGAGGATATGATATACCGGGCTTTCCCGATATTTCATTATAACAAATTAGCGCATATCCATCTTTGGCACTATTTAGGAGATTTTTAAATGCGTCGCTGCGGACAAATCACGCTTTCTTTTTATTAAAAGTCTGCGACAAAATGTTTGAAAGTCTTCCTCCTAATATTCTAGTGGGTGCACTAAAGTATAAATGAATCTGCACTCATGCTGACGAGTGAGGACTATTCGCGAAGAAGAGTAAAAAAATTTTTCGTATATCTGACATCACGATCACATACTATGTTCTCTAAGCCAGTCTTAAGTATAGACTATTATAGAAGTGCATTAGTTAATAGAATGTTTTAAAGAAGAAATATATTAGTTTATAACTACGTTATATAGTGCTCTATGTAAAGACTGTTGTTTTCTTGAGAGGTTCTGAATTGGTGTTGTATATTTCTTAAGAAATTTATTGTCTTGTGTCTACGTTAAGTAAGGCATTCAAAATTTATCTTTCGTTTATTGGGTTATTTTAATTTTATTTGTATCCGGTAGTTCAAATGCATTTGAACTGTACGCATTCTTTCACCTACAACTTACATTGGAGTTAAATAAGAAGAAAATTCATCTTATATATAACCTTTGTATTAAAAAAGAACATTATTAGAGACAAATACGTCAATTGTATACTTTTTAATTTTTGAAACAAGTTTTTTCAACTCTTAGAAACAAAGAGCGCTTTAAGAGTTTTGAATAAGAAAAATGAGTTAATTTCTTTTTTATTGACTTATTTTCGCTTTTTATTTATGAATCGCGATAAAGGGTGTCCGAAAATTAACGCCAAAATTTTAATTGGCCTCCATTTGTGCAGTAAAGTATTGGGAACCCTATTAAAAATGTTTACAGCTAGCAGTTTAGGGTTAGTAAAAATAGAGCATTATCGGATAGAAAAAATGGTAACGCAAGATTAAAAATTTTAAAAAAACACAATTTTTTTTTATCATGTCAGAACATGATGTTGTTTTGGGGATAACGTTTCGGCGTCAACAAAAATCCGTAGCCGAAAAAGAAAAATTTTATTATCTGCATGAGCATCTCAAAAAATCAGCTTGTAATAACGCATTGTCATTGCATTTACAAAAGCTTTGATTAAAAAAAATAAGTTAGTTACTACAGCAAATAAAACCTTAAAAAATGTCGTTTTGAGCACGCGAATATATGAAATGAAATAAATAGGAAATGTGATATTCTTTTAAAAATAATATATGCGAGACAAAGTTTCTTTGGATCGTTTGCAATATTAAAGTGACTAAATCAATGAAACGACTAAAATGATTAAAAACATAATTTAACTTGCACGAGCACGTGGCGCTTGCCGTTCAAGAAATAATTTTCCTACATGATACACTGAAATATACATAGCAGATTTCATTTTAATCTTTTATCTTTCAATTGCTATATTTTTATGTAATAATAAAGTATACAGAATAGGGATATTTATTGCATAACACCCTATGCAATAAATACCCCTATTCTGTAAAGCCTGGAGACCATTTGACCTCCATGCTTGCTAGCACATATGGTCTCCATGCTTTTGCTAGTATATACCCATTTTTCATCGAAATTTTCCTTCACCATTTTGCATAAATGTAACTGAATTTCTCTGATGCAGAGTTAATTTTTTTTAATGGACGCGTGCTTGTGGATTTGTTGATAGATACATTAGACTTGAAATAATCTTATAAAAAATCCATTGGTGCTAGATCACACCACCTAGGGGGGCAATTTTCAAATTTTCGAATTCTGGTGCCAGATTTTTCTTGCATTTGAAACATCGTTCAACAATGAAAACACTTTGTTCTAACGTGAAAAGCTCCATTTTTTTCTAATTCTATCGTATCAATAGTCAAATGGGTTTTTAATAGGGTTGCCAACACTTTGCTGCATGAATGCTGGCAAATTCCACTCTTGCGTTGATTTTGACACATCCTTTATTTCGTAATCGTAACTGTAATCGTATAATGACGATTATCAAGTTCTGAGAAACATAAAACATTCTTCTTAATATTATCAAGAATAATCAACGTTTTAAAAATAAATGTTAAGATCACTAAACATTAACTATTCACAATTTATATTAAATTGTGCATTATTTTATGAATAAAAAATATTATAAATTTTTTAATGAATAAAATTTTATTCATTCATTTTCTCTCTTTCATACTTTAATCATTTTCGAGTCTAATAAAAAAATGGTAATTATTTCTTTCATATCCTGTGCGGATACAAATATAATCAAAATAATAATCTATTCAAATGCTCAGTGCGAGATAAGATTTTTAAACAAGAATGGCTAATAAATATTTACATTTTTTTTAATATCTCATATTAAAAAGAATTATTTTTAAAAATCTGAATACTAATTTAAGTTGCAAATATTTACAATTAGATCAGCTTGGTCCCAACCAAGCAATTGCTAACACAGCATTCAATATTATATCTTTTTTTCGGGCAAGTCGCAATAATAACTTACATGTACCATATATGGTCCCTTTCAAAAGCAATGCATAATTTGCCGCACGTGGATTTAACGATGGAATAGTTAAACAAAATGTGGGAATAACACACATATTACTGAAAATAATTATTGTTCTTAGCATATCACATATACATGGCAGATATGATATAATAAATAACAGGTAAATTAGCACATATAACTCAAAATAGTACTTTTTTATGGAATAGAAGACATTTTAAATACCAGAGAGAAGACTAACATTTAAAAGGCACGTTTAATTTCATGGCGAGCATTTAATGCTTGCTGCTGTAGTTTTCTAGACACATAATTCGAATGAAATAAAATGAATTATTCTTATAAAATTGCAGAGAGAAAACACACACTCAATTATTTTACTCCTTTTTTCCTGCACGAGTACTGGTTATGATTTTATTGCTTATTGAAGGTACAGGATTCGCTGCCATGTGTCGTGTAGTCAGACTCATTAAAAAAATTAATATTTTACGAGAACTAATATCAAATCAGTATTATAAGGCAATATACTGATTTATCAACAAAATTAAAAGTTGTAAATAGAAGGAACTTATAAGGTTTGTTCATTTGATATACTCAAACAGAAAAGCTAATTTTTTAAATGGATCTAAATACTTTTCTCAAATTCATGATTGGTTTAAACCTAGTAAAATATTCATATGCCTAATTTTCTGATTCAAAATTTATGTAAATAAATGAAAACTGCAATTAATACTGCTCAAATGATTAATTTGGCATTGAAAGACTGTTCATAAAAAATAAATAAAGCTGAGAACCATTCTATGAAACTGGTTCATAATTAAAAGCATTTTATGAAGTTTATACAATACTTAGAACAGTCGAATGTCGATTTTTTTATTTCACTTATTATAAACAAGTTTTTAATTTGAAAATTTTTGATTTTTTAATAAAAGTAAAATTAATTGAAAGTAAAACATATATAGCTATTATTACAAAAAAAACCTATTTGGTTTTTAGTTCAACTAACTATAATAAAAAGAACCGTAACAAAAAGATATTTTTTTCAAATACTTATCTGCATCTACATATAATACATCTTTTTCACAAGTGAAACTTCGATTTGAAAAAGATCGCAATTAAATTTGTGCGAGATATAATTATATGAATATTATAATGATTTTTATAATTTGAAATACTTAAAATTAAAATTAACATTTTCAAATTTTCTGATAAATTTAAATATATTTAAAATAAAGTTCTAAAGAGCCTAAAGTCATCCCCCCATTCTTAAACATTTATTAAATCTCCCTAACTGACTTATAAACAGGTAACTAGGAATATAACATACCTATCCGATTGCTTTTGTTTGAAGTGCTTTATCACTATAAAATATGATAATTAATACAATTTCATATTAATAACATATTAATAAATCATAATATTAGAGAAATAAAACTCTTTAACAACGATTTTTTTCTTTCAACATTACTTTTCAATTAATGTATCGCATTCTGTTATATCCTTTCTAAAACAATCTATCAATGTCTGTAATTTATTTTCAGACAGTATCTTTCTCTGAAATTTATTTTGTTCCATTTCTAATTTGAGTTTTATTGTATAAATCTGAGTTTAGAATACAAAATTAATCTATTGAAACTAGAAATTATCATACAGTGTTGCGACAATTCTCAAAAATATAATTCTATGAAGTAAAAAAAATCTTTTTTCACTATCTTCCACACATAATGCAATACTATAGATTTTAAAAGTTTTAATAGTTTTTAAATTTTTATATTTGGGTGATTTTTTTATTTTGAATTATTAAAAAATATATTGTTTTTTTAGAACTCCACAATCGTTTTTGAATTGATGAACCAACAAGTTTAATATTCTTTTGAATATAAAAAATAAACATTTCGTATTTCTGTGTCTATTCAAAATTTAATTAAATTAACTGAATAATACCATTACTCAGAACTGATTCCCTCGTCCCCCCAAAAAGCATAATTATTGTTCTAATTTTACTGCGTTCAAACCAATATTTCTCCCAAAATCCTTTTTTTTTGTCAATATTCTGATATTATATATGATGTTAAGTCCCACTGATAAGCGATTTAATTTTAAAATATATATATATGCCGTTTTATTCAAGTGTAGTTCCATAAGTCCTTGCAAATACATAGATGCCCAGAATTTGCTTGCCTCTTTGACGAATTCAAAAGGAATAAAATTTATTAAAAGTTTTTACTGCTTTCTCAAATTAAATTATAACTCCCAAAGCTCCAAATTTGCAATTAAAGCAATCAGGTTTCGCTTTATAAAATCGGAATTTAGAAACTGATTAGGAACCAATTAAGTACCAGCATAACCTCAGCTTCCAACAAAAGCAATCGGTAAGTCCATTTACTTATATCACAGATCCTTCTCGATAGAAATTTTGTATGCCCTGCTCTGCGTCTGTCAGTCCTGAACACAGTTTAAGGTTCAAGCAGCTTTCAAGGAAGAAACTGTCTCTGATTGTTTATAACAATAGTGGAGCCAAATGTGTTACGCAAACAATGGACTGTGCACGTAGCTCAAGCCTCATCTTATTCAATATCCAAGGGAACGCAATTCTGCTCCAGAAACGGAAGTGGATCATAAACTGGCTGCCACTATATCGTGTTCTTTTTTCGAAACTGTAAGGTACAAAAATCCATTAATAGAATGAAATAAGTAGCGAAACATATTATCAAAAACACACACATATACTATATATATATACTAAAAATATTATCTTTTTTTTATCATGTCAGAACATGAAGTTATTTTTGGGATGAGTTTTTTGGCGTCAACAAAAATCAGTAGGCGAAAAAAAGAATTTTATTATCTGCACGAGCTCCCCCCCCCCCCAAAAAAAAAGCTTTTAATAACGTATTGACATTGCATTTACAAAAGATCGGATTTTTTAAAAAAGTTAATGACTACAGCAAATAAAGCCTAGAAAAATGTCATCTTGAACACTTGATTATACGAAATGAAATAAACCGGTAATGTGATACTTTTTTAAGAAATCAATGCGAGACAAAGTTTTTTGCATCGTTTGCAATGCTAAAGTGACTCATTCAGTGAAACAATGAAAATGAATAAAAACATAATTTAGCTCGCACGAGCGCGAGGTGCTTGGCCGTTCAAGAAATGATGTTCTGATATGATACACTGAAATATGTGTAGCAGATTTCATTTTAGTCTTTTTTTTAAATCTTAAGGGATATAGATCATTTTTTCCGACTTTTCTTCTTAGTGTTACTTTGTACACACATATTTCAATTCCTTTTCTTCCATTGCTGTAATAAACATTCACAATGACTATTACAATAAAAATTTGGAATTTGTTTGCCAGAAAGAATTTTTTGGCACAAAAATAATTTCTTAACTCAGGGTAATGGAGTTTGACAAGTTCATTTTAATAATATGTAAAAAAAATTATTAACTATTTTTTTTTAATCTCATTAGGCTGTATTATGATTTTTAAAAATTTGTAATGTGGTACAGATAGGAGAATTAAATAATCGTTATTGATTTATAATTCTGATATTATTTTTTAACTAAATTTTCCTAACTTAATTAGCTTAACTGTACACTGGATAACTACTTTATTGCAATGGCACTAATAAAAAGAATATTGTTATTGAAAATTTTGTATATTTTTACGTGTCCCGAAAAATTTCTCTTGGTAGAGCAAACCTTTATAGTTACAAGCTCTAATTACAAATAATTTTAAGAACAATTTTAATTAAATCTAAGAATTTATAGTCAAGAAAAAAGCAATTAGGACTAAATTGTAATCAAGATAAAAATTACAATTGATTATATATTGATTTCAACAAAGAACAAAGTGTTGAAATCAATATTGCTTTTTCTAATAAAAGCATTCGTGGTACATGATCTATCTGTTTAGTTTATTCTAATTATGCCGCTATATTGAATGGAAAGAAGATAGTATTTTGGTGCTTAGAGTTATTCGTAGCCATGGATTAATGCATTGGCTCATCTTTATACCAACCGGTTATAAAACGATTCTGCGTTTGTGCTTCTTAGTAATAATTTCATATAATATCGTAAGTTTCAAATTTTATCTCAAATGTTCCATACATTTATTTGCAGACAGTTTTTATGTCAAAAATACGTTCTGTTATAATTTGAAAATTGTATGAGATCTCTGTTATATACATAAAAAACTGCTTTGAGGTATTCATCATTTAAAAGAGTTTTATTTCCTATTTTATAATTATTTATATAGAACGTTTAGGATTAGAATATCCTTTGTACAATAAAATTTTTTAGGTTAACCTCTCTTAAACGGGATTTAGTAACTTTTTACACATTAAGGTAAAAATTTTATAATTATTTATATAGGACGTTTAGGATTAGAATATCTTCTGTACAATAAATGTTTTAGGATAACCACTCTTAAACTGGAATTAGTAACTTTTTACACATTAAGGTAAAAATTTTATAATTATTTATATAGGACGTTTAGGATTAGAATATCTTCTGTACAATAGATGTTTTAGGATAACCACTCTTAAACGGGAATTAGTAACTTTTTACACATGAAGGTTAAAATTTTATTATTATTTATATAGGACGTTTAGGATTAGAATATCTTCTGTACAATAAATGTTTTAGGGTAACCACTCTTTAATGGTAATTAGTAACTTTTTACACATTAAGGTAAAAATTTTATAATTATTTATATAGGACGTTTAGGATTAGAATATCTTCTGTACAATAAATATTTTAGGGTAGCCACTCTTAAACGGGAATTAGTAACTTTTTACACATTAAGGTAAAAATTTTATATTTATTTATATAGGGGGTTTAAGATTGGAATTTCTTCTGTACAATAATTTTTTTCAGGCCAACGACTCATAAACTGGATTTAATAAATTTTTATACGCGTGGTGAAACCTACAATTAGGAATCACTAGAATTATCGTTCTGTTAATGACTAAAACTTACGTCAGAGATATAACTAATCTTTTATATGTAACGAGCACAGAAGAGTTTTGCTTACTGCTGATTCCAACAAAAGTTATTCCCCACATGATGCTCCACACCCAGCCGACAACGATGAGCGCAGTGAGCAATTGCAGGAATGAAGCGAGGACATTGTATAAAAACGCCGTACACCTATCTTCGTATTCCGTGGGACAACCACACAGCACTGTCAGTCCGGCTAAGAAAGTTCCTGAGAAAAAAAAGGGGGAAAATCATTACAGACAGGATACGTAAAGGATATATAATAAAAATTA
>JAOUZG010050212.1:4155700-4198362 GCA_026289955.1 Argiope argentata | reverse complement strand
ATATATATATATATATATATATGTATTAAAGTTATTACAAAAAACTTTCTTTTTATTCAGCTAAACTTTCATTCTCTTATTTTCTGATGAATATTTTATTTATCATTAATTTTTCAAGTCATGACGTTTAACACTAAGCAATAAGTTTTAAAGATTGTATTTTAACAAGAGAAATTCATCATTAAATATTTAATTTTTAAGAAAAAAAATTTTACCTTAAAGGAATTGCACAAACAAATATGGAGAAGCGACCCAAATTCGAAATAAATAAATTATGCTTTTATATCGATTACATATGTATATGGATAACAGAATTCTAAATTTAAAAACATGACTTTGAAGTTAAGTATTGATTCGGCTTTAGAGGCTCCTACAGTTTTATTTTAATTGTTATATACCTTTGAAAAAAATTTCCCTTCATCAAGTTTCAAATATTTTTTATCGATTAAGTCGCATACGGGTATTTAAATAAATATTTATGTTTGTATTCATGAAAGCTAAATATACTAATTTTTTTTCCTCATGGCATTTAGCATAATCGATTAACGTTTTCAATTTTTTTTCTATTATAAGGAAGATAAAAAATGGGTATGCCTTCTACATCATTAGCCACCGTCTGTTGCAAGCAATTATACTTATTCGATATAGATTGGGGAGAAAAATTTTGCTTCTCATAAATCTTACGCATCATAATTTTCTATTTATTGCTGAGCCATTAAGATTTTTAAAAAAATCACATAATATGTAGCCTGGATACAAGCTTTCTCTTATATTTTGAAAAGTTTACGACTTTGATCGTTCATTTTTCACTCCCAACCTATAATGATACTATAATTTTGGTTTAAATAAGATAGAAACCACAGATTCTTGCTGATTAACGGTCTGAAAAATCCTTTTTTTATTCTACTTCTGGAATTTGGGTACAGTCTGTCAATTATTTAAAAACAATAAACTTTGCTTTCATTTGTTTTGTCAATTTTAAGATTTATCTACTATTTTTACAAATAGATAATAAATCAGGATAATAGATCCTGTTTGCACAGTTACAGAATTCAGTTGATTATAAATATGTAAAATGTCTCAAAAATTGAACTAATATATATATATATATATATATATATATATATATATGTGTGTGTGTGTGTGTGTGTGTGTGTGTGTGTGTGTGTGTGTGTGTGTGTGTGTGTGTGTGTGTGTGTGTGCATGAATATTTCACACCTTAAAGCCGCAGCTACGTGGAACAGGTGGTAAAGTCTTGGCTTCTGAGTCAGAGGGTTTCTTGTTCGACAATGGATTCCACCGAAGAACCGTCGTGTACGTAGGTCTGTTGCACACTAAATTCGTCTGAGCTAAATGTCCTTCCACTGGTGGGGCATGTAAGTTTAAAGAAGGGAATGCTAGCTCAAGTGTCATCCTCGTTAACTGACTGCGGTTCAAAATTCTAGTCAATCTTAATACATATCGTCGAACAGTAAAGCTCAAATATAAACAAACTGCAGTCAATTACGTGGTAAAAAAAAAGAAGACAATCATATTTTTGTGAATTATTTTTTTGTATTTTGATCCTATTGATACATAAATTCCTTTTTTATGTTGTTTCGCTATCTTTATTTTATTTTAAATAAATCAAATCTGTTTATTATCAATAAAAATTAAAGAATAAAAAGAATTTTTTGGTGTGTGAAAAAAGTGGACGAACACATATTAAAATAATAGTTTTCGAAGATATTGTAAACTTTAAGGATGAGTATTTCATTCTATTTAACTTTGTTTGTTAGGATAAACATATTATTTTATTGAAAGCCCCCACGATTTCACCTTTTTTAGAATGCCTTAAAAAATCTTTAAGTGATTTTCAAAAAGGCAAAAGTCGTCTACAAAAAAAAAATAAAAAAAACAAGGATGTGAGTGAAATTAGCTACATATGTTATCTACATATCAATCCAAATACTGTCTCGTGCTTCATAATAAATCATTTAGTCAGGAGTCCAAAAAAGGAAATTATTAGATCTAAAAATACTAATGAAACACGATAAAAAATGTCATTCAAGAACTAAAAAGACCTATTGAAGTGTTGGCTAAAACTCAAAATGACACAGACATCATACACGTTTCAAGAAAAGCTGTCTACAGCTACCTAAAAAGCTCCAAAAATTTCATATTTAGAAAAAGGAAGTGTCAATCAAAATGAACTAAATGCACATTGAACACAAGCTATAGTGAAATGAATATGTTATGGAGCTCAGAATGATCCTGTCTTATATTTTATGGTGAGAAAAAAATAAAACTTAAATAGCCCAGATGACTACTGATATTATTAGTACTGTCTCGGTAAGGAAGGTATGACTTATTATACACGACACATCGCAGAAGAGAGTTAAAATGTTTGGTTACGGAGGGAAAATACTACTAGTGTTCCCGAATGGCAGGCAGAATCATACATACTTATTCAAGTCTTGAATTCGCAGCATTATTCATGTTCGCATTCTTACTCGCATTGTGAAATATTCGTTAAGCGAAACAATTTTTTTATAGGAATCCATGTAAAAAAATGCGTTCAATTTCAGAAAAATACACACAATAATTATAATAATATAATTTGTTATTTACATTGCACGCGCCTTTTAATACAAAATTATTTAGAAACTTTAAATGCATCTCAAAATGTGGCAAAAATGAGACACCGCATTATCATTAAAGGAATTTATGGCGTGTACTACTACGTAGCGCATACTGTTTTATCAAAGTGATGCTTATCAACACACGAAGCAATGATTTCCCATGTTTTCTCATCTTTTTATTTCGTAAGAACGTTAGTACTTGTTTTTGCGTCAATTATTTATTCCTCTTCAAACCAGGTCACTTCAATTGATTTTTGCTGTAACACAAAATGCAACTCTAAAACCTCTTTGATAACTGTGACCATGATTATCCACCAGCTCAGCGATTCTTCTACTGCCCATTTGTAATCCAATAACATTGACAAAATATTGTTGATTGAAGTTCAGCAGGCGCGAGCTCACAGTAATAACATTGTCGAACACGATTCCGAAAGAGTCGTGTTTGAGAGCGTTATCCAGCCCAACATCTCTGCATATAAGGCCTCTCTTCAAACAAACACTCAATACAAATTGATAAAGTGTTCCAAAAGAGTAGAAGTCAGAGTGTGTTTTCGCCACTTGTTTTATAAAACACCGCTTGTTAAGCGAGTCCTTTTTTTACGTATTGTTTATCTCTTTATGCTAATTATTTGTTATGCGAAGTTTGACTCAAATAGACCAGAGCACGTAAGATTTTCAGATTCTATCTTCCAAACCTTTTTATTCTTTTTACATAAAGAGATTTCAACGTTATAATTGAACTAATTTAAATAGAAATTTTCTATTAAATAAGAATTATTTTTATGGGCTACTTTTAAATTTGAAAAATGCGTCTTAATATTATTTTAGGGAAAGTATCTGTAAGTTGTAATCTGTAAGTTGTGTATTGGTTTAGGTTCTCCTTAGTTAATAAGAATATCAATCAAGTTAAGGCAATTCAGCAATTCAGTCAAGCAATCCAGCAATTCAGTTAATTCAATCAAGCAATTCAGTTAATCCTCTTTTAGAATCTTTTATAATGTAAAAATGGAATATGTTTCTTAAAAATAACATATGAAACCATCAAATTCTTTGAATGTTGCAAAATAATTAATTTTCAAAGTAACGTTTTTTGGAAATACTGAAATTAGTCTAATAAAAAAAAATATGAAATATCAAAAGCATTTTCTACACAAAGAATTGCAAAATAAGATATTCCACAATAAAATTTCACTGCAGCTTTCATATAGCATTTCATATTAATATCATGGCAAAAATTCTAAATTCTAGGTTTTTGTGTGCTTTTACGCTAAAGATGTCTATCATGGTATGTAACAAATAACCACACTTTATTCTACTTATAAACACGAATAAGCGACATCAAAACACATTCAAGGTATACAGAATACAGAACTTGCACGAATAAATAGACCACAAGCATTAAATCATTACAAGAGTATAAAGGGTTCAGAAAAAAATTGATGAAGAACAATACTGCAAAGAGAGACTTCACTTAAATGCTCGCTTGAGCTGAGCCCAGCTACTACTTCTCACTTCATTTGTCTGCACGGTTAGGCTTTTCGACCTTTTGTAACGAGTTGATTGTTCTGGAACAAACTCTGGATCTCGAATCCAAAAGGTGTACTCACTAAATTTCTGGAATATTCTAGGTATACCATTTTTGCTGCCAAATTTGTTATCAAAATTTCCAACAAACTGTCCGATGGTTGCGATATTTTTAACCAAGTTCAGGTGTCATCGATTCGTTATCTATTCTAGTGATGAATCAAAATCCGTTCAAGCTATCTGTAAAATTATCTTTTTGTTTAAGGAACTAACAAGTCAGAGAAGCAATATTATAAATTTATGACAATATGTTTCGTTAATAACCAAGGAATTCGATGCATTTTTTAGCTTTTTAATTTTCACAAATATTTATCAATTTTTTTTTACTCACAATTTTTTTTTGGGGGGGAGGGAATAAATGTAATAAAAGCAGTATTTTAAAATTCAAATTTAAAAGAATTTTTGAAAAAAAATTAGAATTCATTTGATCTATTTGATTATTTCATTTATTAAGAAATCTAGAATTCATTTTATTCATACTTGCTAAAGATTCCGTTGTCTTTAAATAATCAAAATATAATTAAATAAGGATATTAACTGACAATTAAATAAAGAGAGCCCTAAAATAACACATTGCTCATAAGAACTCTAAAGTGGAAAAAAAATTTAAATTCTAAACTGTTAATATCAGTTTATAAATTCTATCTTTATAAACATGAACTAAGTTCCACACATTATGTTAATAAAAATAATGTTTTACAGTTTTATCAAAAACAAAATTGTTAATGCTTTTTATTTACTTATATATAAACAAATCAGTTAACTGAAATAAATATCAACAGACAACAACCGTCTTTATCTTAAATAGACTTAGTGCAAATATTTTCCTGGCAATGTGAAACAATTTTATTGTAAATTTATTTCGGAAAACAGTGGGATTGTCCTCTCATTTACACAATTTTAACCCCTAGTATCAGAAAGGTATTGACTTTGCACAGATAATCTAATTTTGATGCTATCATTCGTCATTTAGCAAATTGCAAGTCTAAACAATACTTTTTGTTTTAGCTGTTGTATCTACATACTTTGATTGACGGTTGGAATATGAACACAGAGTCATATCTAAAGACAGTCTATGGGAAATGTGTAAATTTTAAGATAAGTAAACCTTTTATTAAAGCAACTATAATACAGGAACTTAAATGTGAGTAGAGCCAACAAATGTCTTATCCCATATATTAGACATTACTATTGCTTCAAATTTTACAATTCGTTTAAAGTTAAAGTAAAGCCAAAAATTTCATCGTTATAATTCCATTATATAAAATAAATATTTATTTACTTACACTCACATATAATCTTACAATTTACCTGAAATATCGTAGACATTTTGTAAATGGTAGATGGAAAAAAAGTATTTTCGAAATTTATAGCTTGTATAGTGCAAATTTTGCAATATTTTAAGTATTTAATAAAATATTATTAAAAAATTTGAGACTACGACGAATGATTTCTCTACCCATTTGTTTCAATTGTAAGTAATTTCACATAAATAAAGAAGGATGAATTTATTTTATATTGAATTTTCAGCATAATTAACAAAAATCTCCTTATATGAAGAATCTATACTTAGTATAAATTGATGTCTCCTGAAAACGTCTGTATGCAGGAACCACAAAAATTCGAAAAATAGTTAATGGATGTTGGAGATATTTATACCATTTTGTAGAGCATTTATAAAAGAAGGTTTTAGTACATTAAGTCATATCAAAATAGAAAGGCGGATGGGTTGTAATTGCGATTTTAACTTATACTCGCATGCACGAAAACCTCAAACTCTTCATGTGCAAATGGCAAAAGCTGTAGTATGCATATGAAATACATTTATTTGTTTAAGTCTGATTTTGAACAGCGATTCAAATCTCATTATGCCCAAAAGAAAGCAATCCAACCTTTGTAAGAAGACTTTAAATGCTAAAAAGCATCGTTTGTAGCGCAATAAGGAAAATGAAGAGGGAAGAAACGTTTGGTTAGCGAAAATCAGAGAAATAATGCCCACATTTAGGGAAGGAGAGTCTTATAATGAGGAACTGAATTGAAGAGACGGAATGCATCGCCTGAGGAGTGAAATGATTGCCTCGGTTTTGTCTACGAATATATCATATTTTCAACTTTTTAACAGCCTAAATATTTTTGTATGTGTGCTATAAAGATTTAAAAATACTCCGGAAAAAGATAGTTTTAAAAACATCTAATTACTTATTCAATTATACTTATTCTATTAATATTACATACTTTTCTAAATAAATCTGTTTAAATATTTATCCTTAGCATAAATTACTAAGAAAGTTCTCATATTTTGCCTGTTGGTTTAGATGACAGCATCATTACAAAATATTTCCTATTTGCCTCTACTGAATATTGCTTTTTTCGATTATTCTTGGTGAATATTTGATTGTAACAAATAGTAGTGTTATTTTTGAAGGCTATTAGTATTTTTACTCTTCTGATCATTCTTCTTTTGACGGCGACAGATAATTATTTTTTCGATTTTTATTGTATTCATGCTTTTAATTCCTATTTTTACTCCCGCAAGATTACTGTAATTCTGAAATAAATAAAATATATGCATTTTTAACTGCAATAAAAACGCGCAAAATCACCAAACTCAATATTTAAGTCTTATATATTAAATTAATTTCGTTATACAGTAAGAAATAATTACAAAGTACATAATTTTAGTTATAACTAATTTTGCGAAACATTACAGGAAGAAAATCAAAATTTTTGAGCTTTACTAACATTATTACTGCGTTACAAGTTACCGATTTCACAACTTATTGTAAGTTGTTATGTTTTAAAACGTAAACTGCATACTAAAATGATGTAAATGAAAATTTTGATTTTTCAAATCCGGGCAATGTAGATTCCTATAGCATACTTGCTTCCAAATAACTGCACAAATATATTAACAATATAGGTCTGATGCTTGATTTCTGAAACCTTAATATTTTTAAGAATGTTTTTTTTTTAATTTTTAAATGTATCCTGCCTTTTTAACTTTTTTAAAAAAAATTGAGTGCATTTAATTTTTAAATCGCCTATATATTTTCAATGCCTTTAGAGTTAAAATTTCAGAACTATTAAGCTTTTAGTGTCTTTTTTAAATATATTTTTAGATTGTTTATATATATTTATTACCTAAGGTGTTTTATAATATACTTGTTTCACATTTTTAGAGAATTTTGTGTGCATATGTTTGCTGTCCATAACTCTGCTTGTTTATAATAACTTTCTTGCTGACTTTTTTTCTGCTGTGAGAATTTTTTTAAAAAACAAATACATGTGCATAAATAATAGCGCATATGTTTGTTTCCTTCTAAAAGTAACATTTTTGCCCGAAACGGCGTATGTATATATATATATATATACATATACATATACATATATATATATATATATATATATATATATATATATATATATATATATAAACTGAATTATAGAACGCCATTTAATTTTTTTAAATACTTTAATAGTTTTTTATTAAAAATTTAATAAAATCTTTTATTTTATTAAAAGTATTAGTTATGTTTCATTTTAGCTAAATTTTTTACTACATAATATGTTATTTTTCATTCCTTTTCTCGAATATTTTTTCAGAATCAAATTATGAAAGAAATTAAAAGCTATTAAATTTATATAATTTTTATCTTCATAATATATGTAAACCATCCTTAATGAAGTCAAATAACATTGTAATAAAAGCACAACAACTCGATTCATTTATCTTCTGACGTTCACAGTACTACAAATTCACTTTCTGATCTGTCATGTAAACTATACATTAAACAGAATGTTTCTTCCTTAGCTTTGGTAATGGAAGAAAATCCTGCGCTTTAATTTTCGATGAAACATTAAAATAGTTTGAATTTTACTTTAATAATGGGATCTAAAATTAAAGAGGAAAAATTAAATAATGGGATCAAAAATATTAATAATAGGATCTAAAATTAAAGTGGAGAGACTTAAAGAGGAAATTTTTTATAAACTGTCGTCCAAAAATTTGCATGTTGATTACATATATATTATTAAATGTTGTCGTTATCACTAATGGCACTTGCAGTGGACAAGTCCGTTGCTGCATCAGCTGATTTAAGCTGGAATAACCCTCTCTTGTTTTGAACAGTACGAGGTAGTTACATACTCATCACATTCGCTTGCACAGCGCCTTTTTACAGGGGGGAGGGGCGCATTCATACGCTTCGCAGATAGAACACAGAACAACCATGACCTAATCGGGACTAGAACCCGGAACGCCCAGATCACGAGGAAAATGCGCTACCTCTGTGTCAGAATCCTTTTGCCTTGATATTTTTTTAAAAAGTGTCGCCAAAATTATAAAAGGTTTCTTTATTTTTAATTATTAGGAATTTCAAATAGAACTGCTCTTAGGGGCATATTTTCAAAGTGTAGTTTTTAGAAATTTAACTGTTTTGACTATAATGGTCGGTTCAACTGAGTGTTCCCTCATACATACACGCCCAAACATACAATTTTATTAGTAGTAAATTTGTTAACATTTTAATATTTTTAAATCCTAAAATCCTACAGTGGCGTTGCTTCTCAAAAGATGACATTAACGAACAGAGTCGAATTCGCATCGTTCTTAATAAATAATTGCCTAAAAGAGAGGCGACGTTTCAGCATCTTTTACTTGTTTCCGATTCCAGTCCAGTCTAATTACTACGCTTTGCATTTAATGCATTACACGGCGAGTTTTAAAACGAATGGCCATTCTCTGCTTCCTTCACAACCCTCATTTTAAAATTAAGACAAAATGATCCTAATGTCTCAGGTCAGTTTTAAATTACTTATATTATGCTTCGCGAAGAATTTCAATTAAATCTTTTATTTCTTTCCGTGCCATAACAATGTGAATGGTTCTCTTTCTCTTTTTTTTCTTCTTTTCACTCCCTTATTCCTTCCGAACCCAGGCAATAGATCATTTTTCTTGGAAGCAACCCAGAAGAGCACTACTCGCTCTTTCATTAAGAATCTCCTATTTCGCAGAAAGAGAGCAAGGGAAAAAAAGAAAGAAAGAAAGAAAACGGACCCATTCTCACTAGGAACTTGCTAATCAATATTTCCTTCAAAATATTCTCTCTCTTTCGCGCATACGTGAACGTGAATGCGACTGAAATTTTATTTTCTGAGCATTAAACTTGATTAGGGTTCTCCCCCCTACTTATGCACCGTCATTGTTGGCGCAGGAAAAGAAGGGCCATTAAGTTTCAAGATAAACGGTTGGAGAAATTTCATTGACGGCCCGTATTCTTCCTATCATTCATTTTTTAAATTAATAGTTATGCGAGGGATGAGTAAATGTGCGGATGGGGGGGGAGGGCAGAGCTTTTTTTTCTTTTCTAGTAACTAGTTCCCCCTCTTCATTTTACGAAACGGTGAATAGGCACATATTATGAAGCGTGCTACGTCCCAATTGTTGGACCATAACACGAAACCATCGCATTCTCCAGGAAAAACGAAGGACTCAGACTCGATAATGCTAATGAAACTGGAGATTAGAATGTAGATATGCTTCCTAGTAATAAAAGAAAAAAATAATGTAGATGGTAGAATTTTGTTAAACTGTTAAAATATCGATATACTTTTTGAGTATTATTCAATAAAATTATAAAATATAATTTAATTGTCATTCTTTTATACAAAATAAGTAGCGAAATCAAGATGATTCTAAAATATTCTATTTTTGTTTTTAATTTAAAAAAATTAATTATTTTTATAAGTATTTAAAAAAAAATTTATATTTGAAATACATCCAAGTGGAGATTTAGTTCAGGATCTAGAAATTTCCATATTTATGCACGTTGCTTTGACACTATAAGATTTATAAATATCGTATTCTAAATTTGTTGAAGCAAATAATTTTTTGTCGAACGACTAACAACAGACAAACTAAATAAAATTTAAAACTAAAAATTTATTTCCTAGTAAATTAGACACTAATTATGATGTTATTATGTAATTACTATGAAATGCACGTAAAACCTTACAAGCAATTAGATCTTTCCATGTAGTTAAATAAGAAAATAACTTAAGTTATTAAGAGAAAACAACAAGTTTTTTGAAAGTTAGATTTGTTGTTGCTTCTTATGGCGCTTGCCATGGTCAAGCTCGCTGTGGTAGTAAGCGATTTGAGCTTAGTCAGCGTCTGTTGTTTGTAGTAGCACCAAGTAAGGCCAAGAGTACGACTTTTGTAACTCACTCATCACATTCACTTGCACATCTCCTTTTCACAAGTGGGTACATTAACACTCCTTATAAAATGAACCCAGAAGAACAACCATACCCAAACCGGGAATCGAAATCGGGATGCCCAAACCACTGGGAAGACCTGGTGCCCCTATGCTAGGAAGCCAGCAAAGTTAAATCTAAATATTACGTTTATATTATCTTCCAATATAAACAGAAATATTTTAACTTATAAAAAGTAAGTTAGAAATTAAGAAAAAAGTAAAATAAAACATTCAATAATATTTTAACAAAAATAATTTTAACGGGGATTTTTAAATCAGCAGATGAAATTTTTCGATCACAGCTATGTAACACAAATTGGTGGAATATAAAGAAGAAAAGGCCGAGAAAGAGTGTCATTTCTTACTTAAAAACAAAGCTACCTAATTGCCAAAGATTTGTACTTTCAGATCCTTTGACTAATATCAACATTCTGAACCGATTTTGACACAAAAAAATACATTTCTAAAATTATGAATTTATATTTGCTAGTGCACTTGTAAACACGATAATTCGGAATAGGGAAGAAATAAACAAAAGAAATTTTGGAAGAAGATAAATCTCAAAATTTTTAGATTTTAACCAAATACTAAAAGATTATCTTTATCCATAACCATAAATCCTGTAACCCAGTGTAGCCTCAAGATAAGGGGTTAAAGTTATTGGTCTTTATTCTAAAATTTTAGAATTCTGTTAAATTTTTGAAAAATCCGTATACGATCCTACCAACATGTAACCGTTAAGATAAGTACAGAAAGAGAATTGTTGATTATCTAAATAAACTTTCTGGCATTGATGTTATATCTGGTAATTTTTAATCAAAATTAAAGATTTATCAGATATATTTGCTTTATTAAATCAAGTCTATTTTCTTTTCCCTCACTTGAACTACTTTAGGGACTTTTTAAGACAAAGATTCCAGACATTGATTGTTTCCTTTGTTAAAAGCCGAAGCATGGTTTTAGAAAATATATCTGAGCATTCCTTTTCTACGACTTCGAATATTTTACAAATTTTTATCAATCGTAGTAGAATTTCGCTTATGAATCGTATAAAGGCGTTGGTAGCTCTTATTCGCTCTTTTGCTAAAGAATGTTAACAAAAACGAAACTGAATTAGTATTCCCTTAATGAATATTTACTTAAAAGCGATGATTTGAGATGTGAATTCTCGTTGATTTGACGCTCTCTAGTTGAATGGAATTAGATTTTAAAGTTTTGCATTTCCTTACTTCGAAACCGACAATCTATCAATAGGCCCATGTTATCATTTGTTAATTTACTATCGTTATTTTGCACCTTTATTATTGCTAGATGCATAATAAGTAATGCATGATTTCTTTTATCTGATTAAATATATTAAATTTCAGGAATTTCTTAAGAATCTTTATTTTAGGAAAACACTGAAAGCAGTAAACGAATCTGAGCAAGATAATAATGACGAATGTTATTGTTTTCTATAGTTAAATATGAACTTGAATAAAAAAAGGAATACATTTTAGATCGCTGAAAAACGATGCTGTTTTTCCAAACTTTTTCTATCCTATAATTGCTCATTCAATAATTAAAACAGTTTATTGAAAAAAAAATCTAACTAATAAATTTCAATTCTTATATTTATATTCATCTCATTTGCTTATAAATAAATTTTAATCGCAATTATGAATTCAAGTAAAATAAAAATTTAAAAAGACTGAAAACTAATAGAATTTATTATCGTAAATTTCAAGTTATCATTCATTTGAGAACATTATTTGTCTTAATTAATTTAAGTCATTAAACAGTTTGAAACAATTGCTTTTTCTCTCTCTCTCTCTCTGTATATATATATATATATATATATATATATATATATATATATATATATATATATATATATATATATATATATATATATATTGAGGAAAGCAGATCAACTTTTTACAAATGCGTCTGCTTTCTAAGAAGCCTACATAATAATAATGCATTTCTGGAAAAAGCAAGTAAAAAAAATATTTCCGATCAAAAGATGTTGATGAATGTTGTCATATAAGCTTCATTGCCTACGAGATTATGAGCTTCAAATTACTCGTTGCCTTCAGTTATACAAAAATGCTAACGGAAACAACATCATGTTCTCACATAACAATAAATAATCTTATACAAAGAGATTATTCTTTTCTTTCTTGATAATTCTTGGTTTTTAAATCAATCTCTCTTATAAAATCCCTTTCTTTTAATTACTTTTAATATAATCCTTTTAAAACCTCTTGAGAGAACATTACAAGATCTAATTAAAATAATTCGATAGAAAAAATAAATACTTTTTAAAAATTTTACGTTGCTATTATTTGCGAAGAAAATTTTGTGTCTCAGATTTTAAAATGGAAGTTAAGAAAAAAAATTTGGATATATAAATACAATTTTTTTATTCCGTATTTATATCATATGGATGTTAAAGCAGAAAATCTTTTAATACTTTCAGCCAAAACTCATAATGAACAAATCGAAAGATCGGGAACCAAAAAAAAAAAAAAAAAAAAGAGTTTTAATTATTTAAGAATTTTTATTTTTAATATATTTTTCAAATTAAATTTCATAATCGCATTATCCTATTAACTTTGAACAACGTATACGATTACAATATTTTATATTTGAATTTTTACAATTTTGGATTATGTTTTTCGATTCGATATTTTTCAGTCTAATATATCGTTTAATAGTTTAGACTAAAATTATTTAATATTCCTTCGAAAGCTGTAGCAAACAATTAAAGCATGAAAATTTTCACGCAAAATTAATTTTTCATTTGAATAAATTACACGAAATCATGTTGCTGACTTTTTAATGGATCATATTAATAAACTTTAAAATCACTTGGAATAAGAAAATTATAAATCATTTTAAACAGCCATGTCAATCAACTCGTTAAAAAAAACGAAAATTAGATCACAATTTATACTTATTCCATTGGTAACTATTTTATTAATGATGGAAAATTTATAAATGGAATTTACAAGATAGTACTCAATATTCTCCATTGAACGAAATATATTTAAAAAGGTATGTATATTGTCTGTTCGAGTACAGCGAAATCGATAATTATCAATTGTAAAAATCTCTGTATATAAAATTCGACACAAAAGTTTAAAATCGAATAAGTAGATCCTTATCAAATTTTGAATCTAGTAATCAAATAGTTAACCATCTGTCGCTCTGTATTTTTGCATGCATGTAAACGCAGAGAAATGAAATTTAATAAATGATGTTGTGACTATTACTGTAGTTTGACGTCGAATTTTGATTTCAATAAGTCTGAAAAAAAAAGCTTCCAAAATAAATATTCTTTCGATATTCCTTAAAAATGCTCTATTATCATCATCCATATATGTTTCGTAACTATTGTTCGCCAAAATCAGGCAAGGGCTTTCTCAAGGAAAGAGAAGGGGTTAAAATATTTATTGGAAAGAATACGAGAGAGTTTATTGGAAACCACTCATATGGTGGGAAAGCAAAATCAAAATACATTTCATAAAATATTAAAATTTGTTATTTCAATTATTAATGAATATATTTCCTATTTATATTATTTAGAAAAATTATTCACTTTCTACTAACTTCACATAATAAAGTAATACCAGACTCTCCGACCTATTCGAAGGCACACGGATTTAAGCCACGAGGGCTGAATGACCAAACCACAGCAACAGAAATTCTGGCGGGAATTATGGTGAATCCTAATGGCCATCACCGGCCACGGTACAGCACTTCCCATAGGAAGTATGTCCCATCATCGATGGTAGGAGCCTAGTCCCGTCTATATACGAGACTCTGCTTTCAAGTAAAAAAAATTATTTGATTATAGTGAAATTTTTTGCCTGAATTCTAATTGAAAATTTTCGATTTTTTTTAATATTGGGTTTATTGGCGAGATAAAAAACTGAAAAAAAAGAGCTTTGAATCTGACATTTTAATTTAATCCTTCTATTCTATCGACAAAAATTAAATAAGAATTTGAATAGTCAAGAAAATATTCTTTATAACTAACAAACTCTGGAAGTCTAAAAGAATTACATTAATAGCTAATAAAAGGTTTTGAAATTAACATTGTCAAAATCACTAAAAAATATTTCTTTTGCCATAAAAATAATATGGAAACTCTTAATTCTGTGTATATGAAGGTTCAAATAACAATGAAAGCATTTCATGAAAATTATTATGTGTGATATATTAGATAATTTTGTCATCTGAAAAAAAAATTCTTAAATCGTATCTAAAACTACTTAAATATTATAGATTCTCGAATTTCATACAACAAAAAAAACCCAATAAATTAAGAACATATTTTACTTCTTAAAAGCCATGGGAAACACACAGGCTACATTTAATCATTTAATACAGGAAGATTTATTTTTAGAATTAATTCTGTTGATCATTAATAAAATCTCAAAAAAATTCTTTGAATAACTAATAAATCTGATAAAAAAAAGGAATAAAATATGAAATTTGAAATCATAGCTTAATCTGTCAAATAGTATATAGAAATATGTAATATTTAAAGAAAAAAATTATTTAATAAAGAAATGCAAGAATTAATTAAAAAGAATACAATTAAAGATCGAAAGAAATAAAAATGTTTTTCATTTATGAAATATCACATATTTGCAATTCCTTGTGCTTTTTTAATCTTAAAAAAATAAAAATAAGTAATTGGAAGTCACTTCAGCACGATATCAGAATAAAGATTTTATTTTGTAAATCAAACACCAGCGTGAAGATTCATAAAAATTCTTCCATAAAAAAATATTTATTTTTATGTGTATTTGTATGGTTTTTCATTTATTGTTTATAATTTAATTAATTATCGAAATGAAAAAAATCATGTTCCCATTGTTATTTCTTTTAAAAAAATAAAAATAAAAAACATTTCACATTTTTATCAAATTGTTGGAGAGTTTTATGGAATTTTGTGCTGTCTTGAATTCAAACGATAAATTAATAACGTTTATAAAAAATGTATTGTTATTGTTAAATAATATAAATCTTATTACAAAACATTAATAGTTTCTCTGCCATTGTTTCCCCCAATTTAGATTTAAAGGATTTCTTTTCTTCATTTTTTATTTCTATATGATTAAATACAAGGATTTTGAGTTTTCAAATATTTTTTTCAGAGTAAGGAGCTCGAATAGCAAACAAATGTAATATTTATTTCTTTACAATTGCTAATTTTTTTTTTGGAAAAAAATGAAAAAAAATGGTTGGGGCAAAATTTTTCAAAAAAAATCTTTTTTTTAATACGCATTGCTATTATTTTTTGCAGTTTAATAGTTTGTACAGTTAATAGTCTGTAAATTACACACTTTCCTGTACATTCAAAACTAAATGCCATCCTAATTAACAAATCTTTATCCAAATACCGTTGTCATGGTATATTCTTAAAATTTAATTTAATACAATTAAAAGTTTAAGTTGTTTTGAAGGAATTTTAGGGGACTATCTGAATATTGCCATATATCAATTATTCTAATAGAAAGTCTAATAGAACGTCTAAATTTGATTATAAAATATTAATAGATTATAAAAGTAGCTCTTTATAAGATTAATTTAAATTATATTGTTTTTACTTATGGTACTTGCCATTGAACAAGCCCCGGTGACGACACCTCAGTAGATTTAAGCCGAATGAGCGTCTCTGGTTTGAAGTAGTGCCAACTAGAGTCAAGAGTACGACTTAGTTACACACTCATCACATTCCTTTTTACAGGGGGCACAGTCACACATCATCGGTATCACAGATAGCACACAGAAGAACAAAAAATGTCCGTACCCGGAATCCCCAGAACACGAGGAAAACGAGCTACTTCTGTGCCAGAGAGCCGGCTAATTTAAATTATAAAACAATTATTAATTATATAGCACTAATAAATTATTTGATTTAATTTTGAATATAAAATTGTTTCGTTAAATCTAAACAAGATTATTATCATTAATGTTATTCTACTTTAAAAATGCGATTCATAATTTCTGAAACTCCGTGTTAAACATAATATGTTTATATGAGAGCTCCAAGATACGATTTATATATCATCCAAGAATTTAAAATAGGATCAAAGAAAAAATATCGAATATATTTATCTAGTAAATAAAAGTCTTTGACGTATTTTTCGAGAAAAAAATTTAACTTGAAGACCTTTCAGCTACTGGTGTTAAATAAATACAATAAGCGTAAAATTGCCGTTAGCATATTAGAAAAAAATGCTGTCAAACACTGCGAAGAAGATTTAAGTAACCGCTTCATTTTCATAAAAATTATCAAAAGACCAAATTCAGTAGAAGTAGTATAAATTTTTAAAGGAAAAATATCGAATGCTGCAGTTTATATAGGTCAACCAAATAGAGAGATTTTTAGGTACTTGCGTATTAGACCATCCAACTTTATCGCCAAAGAGGTTTTAATACTCGAATTCGAGAGGTTAAAAGAGGTTTTAATACTCGAATTCAAAAGGAATAGACGGTGATGAATAATAAGGAAAGAGCAATGAAAGGAAATAATAAAAAAAGATTGAAATGTAATCTGCTATGCATATTTCAATGTATCATGTCAGAACAGAATTTCTTGAACGGTCAAGCACCACTTGCTCGTGAAAGTTAAATTAAGTTTTTATTCATTTTAATGGTTCCATTGAATGAGTCACTTTACTATTGCAAATGATCCAAAAAAACTTTGTCTCGCATTGATTGCTAAAAAAGAATACCCCATTTCTTGTTTATTTCATTTTATATAATCAAATGCTCAAAATGACATTTTTTGAGGTTTTATTTTCTGTAGTCGTTAACTTATTTTTTTAAATCAGAGTTTTTGTAAATGCAATGGCATCACATTATTAAAAGCTGATATTTTGAGATGCTCGTGCAGATAATAAAATTTTTATTTTTCGCCTACGGATTTTTGTTACCTCCACAAACCTCATTACAAGAACAACATCATTTTCTGACGTGATAATAAAAATAGATATTTTGGTAATTTTATATAGATATTTGGTATAGATATTTTGGTTAATTATTTGGTAATGATAATTTTTGAGCTCATATTTGAATAATAATAAGTTATAAATAATTCAATTACTGACAGCGTTGTGAAAAAATATATTGTTCTTTAAAAATTCAATTCGCAGGAAAATTTTGAGAATAATAGAGCTGTACTATTTTCTATTTTATTTCTATGGAATTATTATTAGTGCTGGATACAGGCTTTGGTGACTGATAAAAGTTTATACAAAATTTAACCACTACTAATTGGCTCTCTCGTTTTAACCGTACATATTAAACACTCTTTCTCTTTAAAAAAAATTTGAAGTTCCAATTGTGTATGTAGTTATGTATCGACTGCAAATTTGCAATATGTATCTACTGTTAATTTGTATTATGTATCTACTATTAATTTATAATTTATAATTGTGCATCTATTGTTATATAATAGGCTCAAAGAATGGAAGATATTTCTGTGTATCAATGTGCTTGAAAATTATTTCTATGTCGTTTTGAAATAAATATGTATTTTACAGTTTGTGAATTCTTTTCTATATTTTTGATACCTAAAATTAATAAACTGTAACCAATATTTTGTTCAAATAAATAAGAAAACATATACATACCATAGCACATGAACATAGAATTTTGCTCAATAATCTAAATATTTTCATTCTGACGGAATCAAATTTTTTAAATATTTGAATACGTTACTGCTAAAATAGTTATTTTATGCTGTAAAAAAAGTAAATATGGGCAGAAATACTAATTTAAATTATCCAAAAAACTCCAAAGTTCTAAAAAGCAACAACTTTTGACTCTATATTAATGTATATGCATAATACATAATCTCTTTCTATATTAAAAAATAAATAGAGACCGAGATAAAAAGAAGTTCACAAAGAATATCTTTGAATTTTAACAGAAATAGATTAATTTAATTTATTTTTAAATAAAGAGACAGAATATTTCTTTGATAAAATTACTGTTACGGAAGAACATATTTTTCAAAATTCAGTCGAAATAACATTGAAACACATGATTGGAAGCATTAACATCACATTCTTTATTGCATTAGAGCTTAAGAAATAAATACATGTAAGTGAAAAAATCAACTTTTCATCAAAGTAAATACCTATATATATATATATATATATATATATAACAAAGTAGAATAAATTATAAAATCAATATAAAGTTTACAACCATATTATAAAATCAATATAAAGTTTGCAACCATATTATAAAATCAATATAAAGTTTACAACCATATATATATATGATCGTGCATGTGCGTGTGATTCTGTTGCTTCTTTACACTTTTTACAGCTGTGTATAAGAAAATGTCAATTTAAAATGATATTTATATTCTTATATATTTCTTCAGCGGAAGAAAAAAGGACAAATTAATGATGAAAACTACAAGAACTCTCATTTCATCCGATTACTATCATTAATTACCTTAACTTTCTCAAAGTCAAAAAAAAAGATATTTTCTTTTATTGAATGCCATAAATCCATACGAAGTCACTGCCATTCATTTGTTCGACCAATGAGATTTTAATCAATGATATGCATTAGAATAATTGCAGGCCTTAATGCGACATCTGGCGAATTGTATTCTTAGCAACGCGGGGGAAATAATATGTGTTGTACCGATTTATTCTCTTAAACGTCTCACGGCGTTGTTTCCACCATTCTTCCTATGTGTATTTACAAAAGGCTCTATAAAGATAACTCGTGCTTCCAAAGACTAATATTGTAATGAATTTTCTGTCTATTTTTATGATTCGTGGGTTTTAGAAATGTTATTTTAAACCATTGCAGTTACGACAAATTATGTTGTTTCCCACTACGATTTCATCGTGAAACCTAAAAACTACAGATTATCGATCAAAATGCTGAAACACTTAACCCACGAGGCATAACGTTAATGTTTAGTTCAATTTTCATAAAGAATAATTTAAAAAATGACATAATTGAATATGTATTCCGAATGTTATAGTATCCTTAGTATATATATGTTCAAAATTACTTATGAAGAGCATTTTAATTAATCTACTTAGAAAGAAATATTTAAAAAAAATTTTAATTCTTTTAAACTTAAATTAATGATGAAATTTTCGTATTTACAATATCAAATTTTATGACTTATCAATTAATACAATACAGTGCTATTAGGCTGGCACTTCATTGCCGTGTAATATCATGCTCGTTCAGTATATAGTGAAACGTTTTATAGAACAGATAGTGCGATTTAAAATATCAAATTCTTTTTTTAAAAAAAAATTACTTATTGGGTAGTTGGTGCTCATTGAGAAATGAACTTTTTTAGA
Organism: Argiope argentata; assembly: GCA_026289955.1. Taxonomy (NCBI): domain Eukaryota; kingdom Metazoa; phylum Arthropoda; class Arachnida; order Araneae; family Araneidae; genus Argiope; species Argiope argentata. The sequence continues at coordinate 4,178,556 of JAOUZG010050212.1, read as the reverse complement.
TCTTAAAATAATTAGATAATCTTGATACAAATTGTTACAAAAATATTTATCCTATCACTTTAAAACACATACAATCATATATCTTTTTAGTAGTATCTTTTTTTTCGCCAAATTTTATCCAAACTTTTAATTAGCTTTATGAACTTAATTATAAAGACAATTTGTAACCAGGAATCTTATTATAATCAGGTAATAATTGTAATCAGGAATCTAATTACTATACTTGAAGTTATTTGATCAATTAGATTGATTCTTCAAACTTCTATGATCACTTTTCTGTCGATAAAAGTAGAATTTACAGATTTTATCTAAACATTTTAGTCATATTTTCAGACTATTATTTTTCTTTAAACGGTGTGATCTAAAATCATGATGTAAAGAATGCAGTGGTTCATGTATCAGTCTAAAGAAAAGATACGTGCATCAAATCTAGAACAATATATGGAAGTGTGTTCTGGATCAGTGGTTTCAATAAATTTTAATCATTTACTGAAATAACATTACATTTTAAGCATCTTATAAATTTTCTAGACAGCGCCATTTTATTAGAAAAAAATGATCACGAATCTATTCACATAATCTATGGTTTCATGCAAAAATATAAGATGAAGCATTTAATTTGCTTTCTGAATAATAAATTTCTATAGCCTGCAATCAACCTATAAACAGGGTCTGACTAAGGCAGGAGCATATGGGGCAGTTGCCCCCGGGGGCCCCTATAAGTGGGGGCCCCAAATCGAATAGAAATTTTATTTTACGTTTCCTTCTTTAATGAATGTTTTTCATTACTAAAGTAGTGAAGTAAAGGGGGCCTCAAAGAAGTTATAGCCCCGGGCCCCAACTAGGATAAGTCGGAAGCTGCCTATAAATAATCTTTCAAAATCATGAATAATCTAATGTAATTTTGGTTATATCAAAAACTAAAAATTATACTACAGAAAATTAAATAATCTAGATTTCTTAATAAGATTGCATCTATTGTTTTTATGTAACAATAATATGAAATATCAAAATGTGTATCTCAAGAATATGTTTAAAAATATTTTCATGCTGTAATTTTTATTTAGAAAAACCTATAATGAAAAATTTTAAATAATTCTGATTCAAATATGTTAAATAGACAAAGAAATTTTCTAAAAAATTAATTAGTTCAATTTGGATTATTTTATTCACTTAGCTGAAGTTATTTTAATGAAATTTTCAATTTCAATTCTAATTAAGACAAAAAAAAAATTAAAATAAAACTATTTTTATAATCATTCGACATTACCTCTAAAATGTTTAAAACAATTATTTACTGTCGACAAATGTTGTAAATCATGGATTCCCAAAGGAAGAGATAGCAGCTCCCTCTTAACCCCTTCAATGGGTACTGGACCCTGTTGTGATTCTAAAGGTAGCAATAATTTGATGTTCGATATTATTAACTGTTATGGAAAAAGGCTCGTTGGATGTTTTGTTGTAGTTGTTATTTGGAAAGGAGTTGTAGACCAGAAGGCTGAGATTAAACTAGTCCGAGATGTAAAATAAGAATAAGAAAAATAAATTCAGGTGTTTTTGCTAATTAATAAACAAAATATATTATAAAGTTGGCGATGAAATTGAATAATGATAATATATTAAACTATATGTTTAAAATTATCAGAAAACTAAAGAATATGTTCTTCAGCTCCAACCATTGGATCAGATAGCAGATAAGGCTGGTTGTTTGGTTGGTTGGTTGATTGGATTTTTATGGCGTAAGAGCCAAAAGTAGGCTATACTGCGCCAAACATATAGTTTAAGGGGATATCACGCGCAAATAAGGCTTGATAATGTATTTAAGGTTCATGAGTATTCATACGAAATGAAAATTGGCAAAATTGGTCTATTATATGTTTTATCCAGTAATTAACAGTACTTGCACGGTGTCGTCCATAGCACAGTATCCAAGAAGAAAAATTAGCTTTAAACTTAAGTCTAGCCACCACCCAATATGGCATGAACACGCTACATAACATCAAACAAACAAAAACTATATTTAGAAATTATCAAAAATAGATACAAAACTATTTATTATAGTATACATTCAGAAATATTTAGACTGTTAAAAAGGTAAAAATATGATATGTCCACAGAAAAAAATACAGGCGATCATTTCGCTTCTCAGGAGAATCATCTCCATAATTCGATTGCAATGCGATTTAAAGAATGACGGTCAAAAGACTCTATCTCCTTAAGTGTGAACATTAATTATCTGATATTCACTAGTCGAACGTTTCTTTCATCTTTTGGCCAAGGCTGAATTTCTTTTTTTGTGGAACATAATGAGTTATGAATCGCTGTTTAAAATCAGGCGTAAACAAAGAAATGTATGGCATATGCATACCACAGATCTTGCTATTTGCACATGCGCAGTTTGAGATTTTCACGCATGCGTGGATAAGTGCAAAGTTAAAATCGCAATTATAAAACTCTTTTCTTTATTTTGATATGGCTTTAATGTACTAAAACCTTCCCCTATAAATGCTCTAAAAATGGTAAAAATATGTCCAATATCTTAACTATTTCTGGATTTCTTGTGGTCCAAACATACAAAGCTTTTAGGAGGCTTCATTACATACTATGTACAGGTTGTGATTGGGAAATTTTTTCATTAAAAATGTGCAGTAAAGTAGTATTTTTAAGATTTCTCTTGAAAATAAATTGTCATGGAATATAAAGGACAATTGATGATAATCAAACCTCATTACCTCATGTGAAATAACATTTGGCGAATTTGCTTATTCTGTTTGTGATTTCAATCCATTTCTTTGGTTTTGCCGAGTATTATAATTACATTGATGACAGATTAAGAGCTGGTCCCCTTAGATAGTCAGTTTGGTTTTAAATAATTTTTCCATCTACATTTTGAACTTCGAAAAATTGATCTTCCTCTGGTTTTGAAATATATAATGGCCAAAAATTATAAGAACAAATATTGTTTCACTTAAATGTCTTACACTCAAATTGTGAAAATTAAATATCTTTCGATGAATTAATTAGTTTAAAATGCATTTCACAAAAGAAAATCTATTTTCTTCATATTTTACTTCTCTTATTCTTGACATAGCTGAAATTTTGACATGCATAAATGCTTTAAATTCTTCACATGGGCTTACGACCTATATGCATTTGACATAAATTCATGATTTCTGACTAATTAATATTTAATTAACGTATAATAATCGCCACTTAATTCATCCCTTTACAACCACTTTTTCATTTTTTAAAATTATTTAAAGGCGTCTAAGACCAAAATTCTAAATAAAGAGAAAGATATTATGACACGAAAAAAAAATATCATTTAATTAAAACTGGAAAACATTAGATATCCTAATTAAACACAGAATTAGTCTCTTTTTCTTGTATCTGAGAAATTAATTTCAAACGAAAGAACAAGAAAGCGGCAAATAAGAACAAGACTCATTTCGCCTGGAGTTAACAACACGCACACACACATGATGAATGAAGCATAAAAATGAAAAGGATTTAATTAGCAAGGATTGTAAACCTGCAGAAGCTGTTGGAATCTAAAATAATGTCCAAAATGTCGTGATTAAATTAGTGAGAGGGGCAAAATAATAATGAAATTACAGAATCAGAAAAATAGTTTTATAGTTTATTTTTTTAAAATTTCAAGATACCTTCTTTTCATCTTCAAGCGTACTTATCTAATATTACTAACTTTACATAAAAATTGAAGTTTTTTATATTTTGTTTTTCTGTGCTTAGTAAAACAGTGCGATCAAAGATAAATATTTGTTTATATATCTTATAATGCAAATCTACAATTTTCGTTCCGATCTTGATGAAATTTATTAAATCTACTTTTTAAGGCAAAAAAAAGGTTTTGTCAAGTTTTCAAAGTTTAAAAGTTAATTGAAAATTAAGTTAATCAAAACTTGAAGGATTTTTTTTATATATTTAAGCAAAATAACAATAAAAATATAGAATCGAAATGATAGTTCAATATTTTTTTTTATATTTCAAGACACAATTTATTCATCTTCAAGCATGCTTATCTAATAATAAATACTTTACACAAAACTTGATATATTTTTTTTCGTTTTACTTTGCTTTATAAAGTATTGATATCAAAGTTAAATATTTGTTTATGTATGTTTTAATGTAAATATACAATTTTCTTTCCGATCTTAATGAAATTACCTGTGTTATCTAAGGCAAGAAAAAGGTTTCTAACAAGTTTTCAAAGTCCAAAAGTTAATTGAAATATAAATTGATTAACAAAAATAGTTTTTATGTATTCAAAATTAATCAAAATGTGTTTCATACACATAATCATAATTTCCCAATTTTCGCATTATTTTCAAATTTGAAATATTATCTTTTAATTATACCATTTTTATTTCTTAACAGTTATTTAAATAATTTTAATAATATTTAATTTTAATTAATGCACAATCTGCAGTAATACATTATCAACATGATATTGAAAACTAATTTCATTGCTTCATTAAACCATTTAAGCCAGCCCTTCTGGAATTGAGATCCAGTGTTAAATTCTTCAGACAATAACTCAGAAAACAGGAGGATTTTCAGTTCCGATTTTATTACTGACTCTATGCACATTTATTAATTTGCTTATGCAATATGTTGGTATTGATCGTTCCCATTAAATGTGTTTAATTGTTTTTTCAGTCTTACCAAATAAAAAGATGATTAAAATAAATTTATTTTATATTACCAATTAAACAGTCAAGAAAGTTAATATCTTTGAGAATAAGTTAATTATGAAAGGTAGCTAGTAAACAAATATATAATGGGCTATAAAAAATGTAAGTTTGCTTAATACAATATTTTATTAATGCTTTAATTTACATAATTTTCATCCAATGTATTTTCTAATGTGGCGCAATAAATTATTTAGGAAATTTAAACACTTATTTCAAAAAATAAGAGAATTTGTAAGTCTGGTAAAATGATATATTATATATTACTAATTTGATCTTGGAAGTCTGAGATGTATTCTTATGTACATTTGCTCTCATAGTTCTATAAGTGAAATTTAATAAATATAATCGCTTTGACTTCTAGATAAATATACAGAAGTCTTTTTTTCCCTACATTATATGTATATTATATAATTCCAATTAAAAGAAATAACGTAATGCTCATTTTCCTCTTTTACAATTATGTGAGACAAAAACTATCTTTAAACAAGTAAAATATTGAATACCCTATTTTAGAAGAATAAAAAGAAAAATGGTAGAAATATAAAAATAAGGGTAAAAACATAGAAGTAAACATCGCTGAAAAGCGAAAAAATTCTGAAACTATTTAAAGTAATGAAATGATGGCAAATTCCTTATAATATGAAGAAATCATTTCATGGAATCAGAATTTTTAACTGGATTGTTTTAAACAGTTGAAGATATCATGGGGAAAGTAGGTGATACTCTCTCTACACTTTATGAGAATAAAGTGTAGAGAAAGTGTAAAATGTCACTCCGACAGGTTAGTTTCTTTTACAGTGTAGGCGCATTGTGTAATGACATGCAGTCAGCAGGCGTCAGTAAAGCACAATGACGTTTATTTACTCAAAGAAGACACGAATACTGAGGACAAATATGCACAGCCGAGACACAAGGTAATCGACCACAACTCTCAAAGCACAAACAGAATCCAGCATTAGATGAATTCCTCGGAACATCGTTCTACGGTCTTTCCAAATGACTGAACATATCATTGTCTCCTCGCTTTAGCTGCCGACTCACTACCACACACTGGCTACTCCACGCACTATACGTCACTGTTTTCACATTAGGCAACAGGACTCGGTATACATGAGTTCAACACTCGCTTGAACTACACACAACGTTGGAACTCCGCCATTACTCCGCTATCCTCTCGAAGACTCATTACTTTTCTTCTACTCCACCTCCACTTCCGGCTCAAATCAATTCATCGTTGAAGTCAGCTTACCACGCACCATCATTCAAATCCTCTTCAGCTTCAATCTTTCAGCCTTTAATAGCTCCGAGGAGGCGGGGCCGAGAACTTTCCAAACCAATCAGGCGCATCTCAGTTTCTTTTGGACGGATCGGGAAAATTCTTGAAGTTTCCAGTATTATCCATTTTGTCTCCAAATTCACCCATTTCATCTCCAAGCCGCCAAATGGACACCAAGTTTGTTACTAAGCCCTGGCATCCCTAACGCTGCACCCGCTCAGCACGCAACAGTGCGGATTGTAAAACGGTCTTTCTTACGACGGTGTTCATGCCGGGAAGCAAAATTACAGCTTTGTTAATAAATAGTAAACATCGAAAGATTTGAATTCAAGATTTTGATGAATCTCCACATTTTAGACTTCCCTGGGTTCGAAAAATAAATTTATAGAAAGTGTTTGTGACATAGATAACTTGAAATCGCTTTAGTTAGACCATTGATATTTAGTTTACGATCTTTACACCACATTTGCATTTTTTTCCTCAAATTTTAATTAAATATGTTCAAAGGAGGTCCCACTATCTGGCTGCTCGAATTTAAGTCAGCACATTTATTACAAAATGATGTGAACTTGATGAATAAAATTCGGTTCACAAAATTAACATTTATAGAGTAGACATCAAAGTGCTACAATATATAAAGTATGGTGTAGACAAATTTTGAGCCAAATACAACAACGGATTGACTGACTGTTGTCTGTGTTTCCATTAACAATAAAACGCGATTATTCAAAAACGCAATGATATAAATATATCAAATTTGATATAGAATTTTTGTCTACAAATGGAGTTTTATGTCAAACTTTTGTTTCAATCGGTTAAGAAAAACGTATCTAAAAACTAATTTGACTTTTTGGATACTATTATCGGGTGCCAGATATAAATTGCCAAAGATGACATGACAGATTCAGTAAAAAAGCTAATTAATATTTGGTAGCAATTTTACATCGATGCCATATAAGACGTTTTCTAGCATGACGAACTTATTAGAGAGCATGCTAAAAGTTTTAAGGGAAAATACTTCCGCTTATTTTAAAATGAACTCACAGAACAGATATTAATCTGAATAAATAGCTAAATATAATGAAAACGGTGACGATCTTATATATTTATAACTATCTCTTATTTTTAAATACGTTCCTTTTAATTATTTGTTAATATTTCAAAAAACAAGGGTATTATGATGTAATTTATATGTCAGATAAGTGATTTAAACAATTGTTTTAGACTCATTTTTAAACAATCGGATTTGAATTAATTCAGTAAAAGAATATTTTATTATCTGAATTCCAGTTAAATCTTCTAAGCGCTTATTAGTGCTTCTGTGCAACCAAAACTATTTTTATTATCATGTCAGAACACGATGTTTTTTTTTTTGGAATGAGCATTGTGGCGTAAACAAAAATCTGTAAGCGAAAAATAAAAAAAAAATTATCTGCACGATCATCTCAAAAAATCGGCTTTTAATACGCGTTGCCATTGCATTTGCAAAAGCTCTGATTTTAAAAAAAATAAGTGAATGACTACCATAAATAAAACCTTTTAAAATGTCATTTTGAGCGCGTGATTATATCAAATAAAATAAACAGGAAATGTGATATTTTTTAAGCAATAAATGGGAGACAAAGTTTTTTGGATCGTTTGCAATACTAAAATGACTTATTCAATGAAACCATCAAAATGAATAAAAATATAATTTGACTCGCACGAGCACGTGGTGTTTGGACTTTCAAGAAATTAAGTTCAGACACGATACATTGAAATTTGCAGAGCAGATTTCATTTTAATCTTTTATTAATCTTCTTTTCTTTTCCTTTTCAACAGTTAGAGGCAATCTTCAAAACAATTTGTTGTATAACACTGTAAACAGCTTCTTCTAGAAATCGACTATTTAGATTTAATCAATTGCTATCTGCCAGAGCCGCTTGTATTCATTTAATGCACGCTGAATGTATTTGACAGCTATTGCGAGCAGCGGTAACCCAGTAAAGGACTTTCGTCTGCGTTATTGGAATATCTGTAATTCCAACTCGATTCCCCCAAACATAATCCTACTCGGAGATGGAGCATGGGAAATCTGTCATGCATTAGATGCCATATATGAGCCTCGTTTAGAAAATGGGGAAACTCAGAAGGCAGCATGTCTGTTCGGGTGTCATGTCCGATGTCAAAATTGTCGAACCGATGTTCGAAATTAGAATTACAACATTTCATAAAGCGATATTTAATTAGGACTAATTATTTAACTTTAGACTAAACCAATATATGAAATTTTTATCAGTAGAAAGGAGGTGGGGGTTCAGAGGCTATTCGAAGAATTACAATAGTTATAAAAGAATTTTATTTGTATATATTATGTAATCCATCATAAATATTTTAAATAATATTAAATATTAACGGATAAAATAAAAAATAAGATAATATTTTATAATTACTTGTATCGAGCAATAACTATTAAATTACACTTGATAACAAAAAATATTTTGGCTTCATTCAATCTAGCATGAATTTTTTCATATAATATAGGGTTTTCCCCAAATTTTCTTCGCATATTCTCTAATAAACTTATCATGACAGAAAGCGCCTCACATTGCTTAGGTAAACAATAGCTACGAAATATATTTGGCATGAAATTAAAATTTTTACTGAATCGATATTCAATAATTGGCGAGTCATTTGGCGATTAATCTTTCTCGCATATTCTCTAATATACTTATCATTCCAGAAAACGCCTTACATTGCTTTGCTGAACAATAGTTACAAAATATCACCTTTGGCATGAAAATAACATTTTTACTGAATCGATATGCTATCATTGACGTGTTATTTGGCGATTAATCCTTGGCATGCATTAATATCATCTAAAAATCGAATTTATGTTTTAGATATGTTTATCTCAACCGATTAAAACAAAAATGTAATACAAAATTGACCTTTCATGGCCCTAATCCCCAAATCCCATAATGCTTTAATCATCGTGATTTTAAGTTATCCCATTTGCATGTTCCTGAAAGTACAGACCAACAGACAATCAGCCCATAGTCAAATTTAGTTAAAAATTTGTTAGGTGTCTATTCTGTAGATGTTAAATCTGTGAAGCGAATAACGACTCTCTTCATTTTGTAATTATCACGTTAACTTATGTTCAAATAGCTAGTTAAGATAAACTTTCTCTAAACAGAATTTTGCTCAAAATTTCTTGAATATCTTCAAATTTCAGACTGTGTATCAAATTTTATCCATCTAGCTCAAAGCGTTTTAGAGTTATCTTTGTCACACACGCAGAATAAAGAATTTGCCAAATTTATGGAGGTCTAAAGAGAGTAGATTTATCAAAATTCCTAGTAGGATATTTTAAAGATTATTATACTTTCTCCATACTACGTACACTCAATTAAAGCAATGTTAATGTAACAATGAAAAAATGATAAATCGAATCAATTAACTGGCTATAATTATGGACTATAAAGCTAAAACAAAATGTCAAGAACGAAGAGCAATGCTATAAATAAAGCTAACTTGTCAACAAATTATGAAATAATTTCGTACGCAGGTTCAAAAACTGCACAAAAAAAGTTAAATTCTGATTAACACTATTCACTTTTCTTAACTAAAATCGAAATTTATAAATAAAAAAGGCAATTGAAAAAACTCAGAAATACAAATTTTTTTGAATGAAAGGCAACATATAGAGACACGTGTTATATCACTGAAATTGAAGAAAATTTAAAGTTTTATTCTATGCATGAACATGAATTTCATTTGTTATGCAAAAAGAACCGGAAGTGCCTTTCACCTACATATGAAGTAACCAGTTACTGAACTCACTACTATAGGAGAAAGTGCCTTTCTCCTACATATGAATTAACTAGTTACTAAACTGCTGTAAGGATTCGAATTTTCGAATCTTGAATAATAGAACCACTATATATCGCATACATGCTATCTTCCATGTACTATCACAAATGCAAATATATTTCCTAGGTTGATGTTCGAAAATAAATCAGATATGCTCAACATTTTTATCTATCTACGAGAAGAGAGCGTTATAAAATGCATATTTTCATATTTCATTTTTTCTCGAATATGCGATCATCTGCGAATTTCCTGTATTAATTGGAAATCTCTTCACGTAAATCGGGTCTTTGTTGAACGAATAATACGCTGTACTACAACAATACATTCATCTTATACTACAGCTCATTAAACAACTTTCTTGAAGTGTTACTATTTTTTCATTTACAAGCAATAGCATCGTAAAATAAAAGTATGAATTTTACTCTGGCCAGTAAAGCATCATAAGTTATTTGTTGAAAGCAGATAGCAGAGTCGTGGCCGAAATCATAGCAGAAAACAGGTTGGTATTTTAAGTTCGTTTTATTCCATCACCAGAAGCAGGCATTATTTACAAGCTGACGAACGAGGTGCGTCCGCTCACAGCGCAGCAGAAAAGCAGAAACCAAGAGAAGAAAGGTAAATCATTATCTCTGAACTTAAAAACGTAAAATTTTGATAGGGAGAATATTTTTATAGGGCTTATAAAATCAGATTTCGATGAGGATTTCCATGATACACGCTTAAGAGGCAAGGGGAACTCAGGGATCATTTTAAAGTTATTTTGTTTAGCTCAGCAATTTTCCTCCTCTAACACAGAGCGTGGGAATCTCGTCTTATAGCTGACTCAGCAATTTTATAAAGCTTCTGTTAAATTAATTAATTAGAACAAGTGGAATGGATCAGGAAATAAGAGAATATTTTCCCATGAAGTTACTATAGCTAACTTAAATTCTTAAATTGAATTTAATTATATATATATATATATATATATATATATATATATCAACAGTTTTAATATTTTCAGACCTCAATTATAAACTAAAAACTGATTTTATTGAAATTTTATTCCATATTAAAGATATTATGAGGTAAAAAACTTGAGTAAAAATTATTTCAATACACCATTAAATTTTTAATAATGAATTTAAATTCCAAATTTTCTTTAAATTGTGTGCAGTGTTAAAAATAAGTTTTGAAAGCTAATTTTATTAAATTGGTTTAATATAATATTATAATATAAATTGAGAACCATACAAGAGAGCACTTTTTCCTCGAAATATAGTAACAATCCGAAAAGCATGAGAAATTCAGCTGTTTTTAAATGCTATATGAAAACCAGAAAATGAATATTTATACAAAAATTTTATATCAAAATCTTTCAGCCTGAATGGATAAGCTTGGTTTAAATAATAGTTGATTCATATGGCTTTGATTTTTATTTCATTCGTGCGTTAAAATATTTTCAATTTTGTTTCTCGCGAACTGTATTTCCTACCCGTAGAGTTTCTATTCGCTAGAGCGTTCTTTATTCGATTTAGAGAAATATTTTCGTAGCTATTCCAGCTAGCTACTGAAATTGCATTTCCCCGTTTCTATGAAAAATTCAAACAAATGCCTTTATTTATTTATTTTTTGTTATATATTCTAGCTATGGATTTTTTTCCATTGCAAAATTTTGATTTATAGAAAAGCAGACATCAAGCAGAAAAATGGGTATCAGCAGTGAAATTTAATTTTTTTTATAAATTCAAAATTGAACTGATACTAATAGATAATTATTTTAAAATTATCAATTATTAATTTTTTTGAAAATTTAATTTTAAAAATCCCCATATGCAATAGCATAAAAATAAATTGCTCAGAAATGTTTTGTGAGAAATTATAAAATTGTGGAAAAGATGAAAAACTAGGAAAAAAATTCTTATTTTAATACTTGAATTAAATTTTTGTTCTGTATTTCTTTCTTCCAAAATTTTTATTTTGTTCTTGTTCTACGTATAAAATTAAAAGTTAAAATCATAAATACTAAAACGTAAAGTAATTCTATTGCAATGAAAATCACAAATAAAGCAAACAAAAAAATGCTAACACTGTGAAGCCGATTGCTTCGGAGTCATAGTAAAATTCACTGATTACCTCGGAAACGCATAATCATAATATTATTTTTATGATATTATTTGAAACGCTTACATGATTTTTGCCTTAATTTTTCTATCAAAACATTTTTTTAAAAAATTCTTCACTTAAAATCTGGAATAGGCAGTGCCCAAAAATTACTCTCCAAACTTATGCTAAAATCAGAAAATATTTTATCATTCAGTGGGGTACTTTATCTTGATTGTTTTTTTTTCTTTTTTGAGAAATATGGTCTACATTCTCTTTGACAGTAATAGATTGGATTTATCAAAAACTAGAATGTCTCATAAGCTGTTAAAGATAAATAAAAATGTAATTTCCAATTTAAAGAAGGGAAAGTTTAGAACCGAAAACAATTAACGGTTAAGCAAAATTGTGCTTAATTAATTACATTTAAAGAAATTCAAAACAGTTTCTTTTTTTAAAAAACTCAAATCTTCATCCTTACAAAATGCTACTTAAAAAAATGTGTGTGCTTACTTAGAATGAAAAGGGAATTAAATAATTTTAGGAAGAAAGATAAAAGGCATTTTTTATAAACTTATATTTTATCAAAATCTCTAAGTATAAACATCTATATTTGGATTTAGCGTTATAGTAGCATCTGATTATATCAACATGCCATCGTCTGTATTTAAAATTATAGATAAAAGTCTATGAAATGAAGAACATATAAAGGCATATATAAAAGAAAATATTGTTAAAACCCATAAAATTTCTTCCCAGCATGGTTAGTTGAATCACTGAAAAGACCATTTTACGATCAGCCCTGTTAGTGTTGAACGGATGTCGCGTCAGTTATCTCAGAACATGGCGACAAAGTATATATTACTGGAAATTTCGAGAATTTTAGTGATCCATTCTACAGAAACTGAGACACGCCTGCTTGATCAAAGAACCTTCTCCGTCCGCTTCCATGGAATTATAAAAATCCGGTACAATTAATCGTATTTGGTGTCATAGTTAAGTAACGAGTCGACGAGAGGAAAAAAAAGCAATAGTGGAATGCCAGCTTTGTGTAAAGTCCAAGCTACGGGTGAAATGAATTGTGTGCTGAATCCTGTTATCTATTGAGGAAGCAGCATCAAGTTGTGTGGTAGTGAATAGGCAGAATAGAAGAATCCAGTCGGTTGGATACAGCTAAAGCTAGGAGAATCGTTAGGAGTCGTTAGGAGGAACCGTAGAACGAAGTTCGGAAGATCCCCTCTCCTTCTGAATTCTGTCCGGCTGCTTTGGGAACTGTGGTCGTAATTGATACCTATTATTACTTGTGAGCTATTATTTAATGTAGTGTGCTACAGTGCGTTCATCTCGGCTGTGCATATTTGTCGTCTTTATATTAGTGCCTTCGTGTTAAATTAACGTCTTTGTTGTTTACTTCTAAAGGACTGTTTATTCCTGCATAGACCAACAAACTCAGACGGAAGAGGAAAAAAAGGCACACTAGAGTGGAACCTCACTTAATGAGCATGATTTGTTCTCAAATCCCAATGCCAAACACTCGTAACTCGATTTTTTCCCCATTGAAATTCATGTAAAATCGGACAATGTATTATATCCTGAAATAAATTCTCTAACAAATTTATAAAAATGTACATTATTTATAATTGATGTTCTTTTTAGAAGAAAATTTTTTAAGACACTCATTTTTGATTACTATTCAAAATCTGACGAAAATGACTTAATTGTTAATATTATTGTTATTGTATTGATGAATATTATTGTTATTAGAATTTGTAGCAAACAGAGCTACTTCCATATAAGACTGAGGTTTCTCAACATATCAAAAAAGATACTTCCAGAATATTCCATACTTTATATATATTCCATACTTTCAGTATTTCCTGTATTTCACCGGAATTTTGCATAGAATGCAGCTCCATAAACTTTATTGGGATTTTGGCTATGTTCTTCTGCCAACTCATAGGTCATAACTATACACCTGTAGCTCCATGATCTTGACCAGAGATTAAATCTTGTCAATTAAGACTTCAAAGGCACTGTTCACATTCCATTGAATCGAGGCTTATCACGCTACTCGGTTAAAACTTCTTCCGTGAGGATATATAGACTCTCTTCTGATATTCTAAACATACTCATACTAAATAATTCATTCGGCGAAACATCGTTTGTTAAGTGAGTCATTTTTGACATTTCTATTTTGCTTCTTATATGAAACAATCGTTATGTGAAGTAGTCGTTAAGCGAAATTTAACTTGCTGGCTCTTTTCTATGGCCATGTGTGATCTTTTGAATTTTGTTTTTTGACAATAGTTTAGGGGTTTTCCTAAATATATTATTTCGAAACTCATGCATTATTTCCTTAATATTTTTTGTATTTCAATAGATGTTGCTATTAAATTATTGATGAAATAAAGCTCATGACGAGATAATGAGAGCGGCTATATTTGTTATATGATTTTTCAATAAACTAATGTTGAGCTGCTTTAGTTGTAAAGTCTGGGTGTCATGGCTGGAAGGTTACAGGCTCAAAACACAATATCGCACAAGAACTGCTCTCTCAAATTCTTTGGCTCTTTTTATATCCATTTTGATCGAATGCACTCGCTTTGGTGTGTAGAGTAAGGCTGCGGAAAGTGCTCCACTTCAGTTGCCGTCCTCATAATCTGGTTCGAAATCGTCTGGTTTTTCCCAAAATAGACCGCATAGACTAAGTATGCGGAAGAGAGTAGTAATGAACTAATATCAATACTCTCATGGACTGACAAAAAGGTTCTGTAATGTCGGATTTCTCTTACGCTGGTTCATTTATTGATTCTTCGATTTTTTTTCCTAATGAAAGGTCATTAAATATAAGTAAATTACCCTGAAAACAAAACATGCTTGCCTCTTTCCTCGTTATGACAACCGATCAAATATCGTGCCAACTTCAAAGTATTGCATATTTCAGCTCTCTGATAAACATTTAAATATTGTAATGGAAAATATTAGCACATTTTAGTGAATAAATGTTTTTTTTATGTTTAAATATATATTTTGTTAATATTCTTTATAAGTTAATTAAATTACTGATAAGTGTTACTAAAATGAAAAATCTTGAGTCGCAATTAAATACTCGTTAATTAGAAAGATGCGCATAAAAAATAGATAAATAAGTCTTCTTTCTTCAATATTGGTTAAAAACTTAAAAATGAAATTAATGACGAGTTGTCTTAAATACAGATTAGAACATTGGCCAGGAATCGCAATATAATTCAAGTATTCAAATGATACGGTAATCAAACCATACGACAAATTATATTTTTATTTGAAAACCGTGTAAAAATTAAAGGAATTATTAATTTTCAGCAAATAAAGATTTAAGTCAATAGAAAAAAACTATTAGCGGAATAAGAAAAATCAAATTAGTTGAAAAATCTAAATAATAAATATATCAGACTAATTGAAATGTCATATTAGACTTTTCCGTCCCTCCATGAAGGCACACGGATTTAAATCATTGGGGCTGAATGACCGGACCACCGCAACAGCAACACTGGCAGGAACTGAGGTTAAGTCGGAGAGTCATCATCGGCCTAGGTACAACCCTTCCTGTAGGAAGTACGTCCTATCATTGATGGAAGAATCCACCCCCCTCTATTAGTATATCCACTAAGTTGGCCAGATCCAAGCCCTAATCCTGAAGCATTCCATTCTCAATAACGATTTGCCCCCCGGGGGATTGAATAAGTGAGAAACTAATTTTATTCGAAGGTTTAAAAATATATAATCAAATTATTCTCAAAATAATGCTGCCAAACATCGTTCTATATCTTTTTTTAATTTAGAAATATAACTAAATTTTAATTTTTCACCGTTTATTTATTTGGTTTATTAGCATTATAGTAAAACAGTTTCTTTTCAAAACATTACAACCAAAATATATTGTGAGAGAAATTTTATCACAAAGATTAGTTTTCTTTTCGCTTTTGTTAGCTTATTAACTTTATCGAAACATTACCAAAAGCAATATCACGTTTGCAAAAAACTTGCATCTTATACAACGACCACAATCTACATTAAATTTCTTAAAAAACGGCCAGAGTTAAATAAGACATGATGAGTAACCGGGACGTGGAAATGACAAATAAAATCACTATATCATTAATCTTTTTGTATCTACCGAATGAAAGGAAAGAGATATAAAAGAAAAATTCAAGAATTTAAGATCCTGGACAATTTTCTGTGCATATCATGGCGAATTGTATCTAGAATAAAAGGTTAGAGAAAGATTCCAAGCATCATTAATGTCCTTGTGCTATTTGGAAAATGTAAGAAGACGATTTGGGAAACGTGATATCGTAATGGAAATACGTGAATACAAAGAGCGAAATTGCTGTTAGAGAATCAAATTCGAGTCACTGCATTCAGCTGCTCGCATTTTTATAGCATATTATCATGAAGAAGAAAGTTTCCGTCTCAGATATAAGATTTTATGAGATATAGTATTTTGAATTTTAGTTTTTTTCTCATGCAACTATGTTATTTTTAGTTTCTTGCATTTGCATATGAATGAAAATAAAATCAAGAATGGGTAGAAATGCATTCGTGGATAATTGCTACATGTATACGCGGAAATCACACATTTTACATAAATTTATATAAAATATACCGTTTATAAATACATTCTAAGGTCTAAGAGACAAAAAACTTGAATAAAAAATATTTACAGGCGCGTTTTTCAGCTCAAATATTGCTATGATGCATAAAAAGCAAAACATGGTTTAAAGAAAGTTTTATAAACTAAGTTTGTTTTCATTTTTTATCACAATCAGGCATACATTCTTATTTTACATCACTATTTGCTGGCGTCCTGGGCATAGGCGTAGCGCGTTTTCTCCTTGGCATCCCCTGAGCGTCCCGGGTTCTACTACTGGTTCATGCATGATTTTTCTACGTGTTCTATATGTGAGGTGTATGAATGTTCTCCCCTGTAAAAAGGAACTGAGCAAGCGAATGTGATGAGTAAGCAGTAAAAGTCGTCTTTTGGTTCTAATTGGCGATATTACAAAACAAGAGACGCTGATTAGGCTTAAATCGCGTACTACCTCATCAATTCAAGTGCAAGTATCATAAGAAACCACAACAGCATCGCAATTTCACCAATATTTAAATTACACTTCTTTCTTATTACTATTTTCGTGAATCAGAAGTTGCCGTTAAACAAGCATTTTCTTGTTTCTGTATTGATATAGCAATATTATGGCATTGTGTTACCTTCATTCCAATGACGGAATGTATCTTTTACGGGAATTTTTTTTAGTTGGTGAATATGATGGGTATATCAATCTTGGCGAAAGGGTTCGAGTCTCTTTTAGGGCATGGTTGTTCTTCTGTGAGGTGTGTGTATGTTTCCCCTCCCCCTTGAAAAGAGTCTGTGCAAGCGAATGCGATGAGTGTGTAGTAAGTCGTACTCTTAGCCCCAGTTGGCGCTACTTGAAAAACAAGAGCCGCTCTTTCAGCTTAAAATCACTGACGGCCGTCAGTGCTCTAGTCCATGGCAAGCGCTGTTAGTAACAACAACAATATGAAAAACAGATGTAAAAAATTATCTTCATTTAAAGACGAATGCCTACTAAATTGCAACTCATTGTCTCTAAAGCTGATAAAAATTGATTTCATTCACAGACATTTTAATTTTTCCAATCAGACAAATAAGTTTACAAACAAAGAACTAACACACTTTTATAAGCATGATTCATTCTGAGGAAAGGAACATTATTAAAACTAAATTCCCACAGGTTAGAAAAAAATATGAAAAAAAAAGCTTTCAATTCATTAGTACCTGAATAAACAATAAATCTTTGCCGTGATTTTTTGCTTCCTTTTATTAATGAAATATTTACAGCTTCCAATCGATTGGAAAGAAGTTTCCAAGTTCCAATAAAGGTCGGCAATGGCATTATAACGAAGAAGCAAATTCCTAATGGATCACTGGTTTCGTACCATTAGAGTGTCAAGAAAATGTATTTTAACGCTGTCTCCTCCGAGATCGATAGGGGAAGCACGCGACAGATCTTTCCTGTTCGAAGAACGCACAATATTTAATTAATCTCTCTTTTTTCCGTTGAGAGCAGTCACGACAGAAATATTAATGACTTAATTAACAGACTCGAAGATTGGAATGCGAAAGAAAAACAGATTTTTCCGTCGCCTATTCCCCCGCAGCTGCGAGTTAAACTATTCAGTTCCGCTCAAAAATAATTTTGGGAACGCTTGCCCCGAAGTTTTCGAGCGCATTCATTTAAATAAAGGCCATGAAATTTTAATGGTAATAGATCAACCCTGGGTCAGTTATTAGTGAAAAAACAGTGCCATCGTGATTAATCAAATAGGTGAGAGACGAAGAATTAACTTTTCCTATAAAAATGGAAGAATAAAGATCATTAAAAGTTCAAATTATACTCTCCTATATAGTATATTCCTCGGGCCAAGCAACGAATATTTATGATGGCATATTTGATTAAAAGTATTCTGCATAACATTTTCAGTTTGATTACCTAACCTTCCAAAAAAGAAAAGTGTACGTCTGGTCTGACATTCTTCTGTTTATTTCTATTTTGAAATATATAATAATTGAGAAAATAAAAATCATCTTGCATTCTTTTGTTATTTCTATTTTGAAGTTTATAATAATTTGAAAAATAAAAAGATCTTAAGTATTTTCAGACTGATTCCCGCCTTAGTTAATAGGAATTCGGATAAGTCATACTTATTTTGCCCACATTCACGTCTGCGTGCTGAGATAGAAGTAGGGCGTCTTCCCTGTAATCTGGGCGCCCCGGGTTCGAGTCCCGATGGGTACGGTTGTTCTTGGTGTGTTTATGTCACGTAGAATTAAGTAAGTCATACTCTTGACCCTAGATGGTGCTACCGAAAAAACAAGAGGCTGTCTTCCGCCTTAAATCGCTGACTACCTCAACGAGTTTGTACATGGGAAGTGCCATAAGAAACAGCATGAACTCACAAGTATTTACTTCATTCAGCTCAAGCTTTTCTCAGATGTAGTACCATAGTTTCTGTTCGGCATTAAAAAAATATTTCGGAAGAGATTATCAAAATTTGAAATCGATAATTAGCGAACCTTACCATGTTAATTTGTCTTCATTTGTAGTTGGCACAGAGGTAGCGCGTCTTCATCGTGTTCTGGGAGTCCCGGTTTGCACATGGTTGTTCTGTGTGCTACCTGTGAGATGTGTGACTGTGCCCCCTGTGAAAAAGGACTGTGCAAGCAAATGTGGTGAGTGTGTAGCTAAGTCGTACTCTTGGCCCTAGTTGGCGCTTCTTCAAAAACAAGAGACACTCCTTTCGGGGGAATTCATCTACTGGTGTATCGGGGGGGGGGGGGATTGTCCATGGCAAGTGCCATAGGTAACAATACAATATATTGATTCCCATAAAGCTATTATGTTTCATGTCAATTACAATAAATACAATCCATTAAAAAATACAATTGTGGATACCAGTCGTATTTTTAATAGTTTCTAGTTTTTTTTAATTCGGAATGGAGGAGAAAAAAATTGAATATTTTCATTTATTAAATTTAAATATTTTCATTTCAGAAACTTTAGACAATGATAAGAGAAATGGTTATATTTTTAATGTCTCCCACCTGGAGAACTTGAAAAATGAGCATGAGAAGCTTCCAGTATGATGGTTGGCTTCGGCCACTCTGGTGGATACAGAAATGGTGGGGGTCAGCTACTTTTTTTTCGAACACGAGACTTGTTTCCCACAGCAAGAGAAGCAATGTGGCCGGTGATGGTCCTTAGAACTCAATTATTGTTCTCACCTGTATTGCTGTCCTGTCCATCAGATCAATCAGATTTATCTGTATGCCTTAGAGGTGAATTGGAGCAACCGGTGAAAGTTTAGATCATAATTCTAATGTTTCTATTTTGAAATTCATATTGGAAAAATAAATTTAAAATCTTATATTTTCATCTTAATTACTTAATTCATATAGAAATAAAGTTTCGGTCAGAAAAATTATTTTTCTGTCAATTACATTGTGTAATTCCTAAAAAAATTATGAAAAAAGTAAATAAAACGTGAATTATTCCATTTTTAAAAACACACAATTGTATAAAAAATTTATTCAAGGCCATTTATTTCAGTCAAAGTCAATTTTTTAATTATTTTATTTGAATAACAACATTCAGTCCTAATCAATGGTAAAGATGCAGATGCTAACATTTAAAAGCTTTCATTTCAATTAAACTCAAAGGCAAGGGTACACAGTATAAAGTTGCTCATAGAATTTTGCTCTGTGTTAGATATTCGTTTATTTGTTTGTCACAAATAAAACAGATTTTTCGTAAACTTTCAGATCAATTTTTTTCTTAATTAGTTTTAATTTAATTATTTTAATTCTCTCTTTAGTAACTAATAACTCAGCCATTTATTTGTCTCATAAGGAAACTTATGTTTGATCATTACCTAAAGTGATAAAGATAAATTTGAAATTAAAGTTATAAGACTTACAGGCTCAGAAGTCACATCAATGTGAGGGTATGTGATGTATTATTAAGTGTAGAACGTTAGTCATTCAGAATATGTGAATGTTTTTATTGTAAACATATGAGTAAAATAAATTTTTTAATATAAAAATAATCGGGAATAAAAAAAACACTTGAATAACTAACTTGAATGAGGCTAATTTGGATATTTTATAATATAGGACACAAAGGATAACATATATTTTCCAAAAAGTATACAGTAGTTTAAGTTAACATGCTTTCAACTATTCATTTGTTCTTCAAAATTAAATATATATATATATACATTACATTAAAAAAATGAATCGCATTTGGCTTTGCAAATACAAACTTCACTTAGAATAAGCTTTACTTAACAAAATGTTCAAGAATTAAAAATGTTGTATTTGAATGCCGAGGCGTGAGTGAGAACTTCTTTAATATCTTATAATGAAGCATACAATATATTATAGATATTTTCAGAAAAGGGTAAAATTGTTTGTCGACAATAATACAGTCATTAATTTCAGTAAAATAAAAAAATATCAAAAAATGGACGATTGTTTACATTTTCAGTTACAAATTTCATGAAAAGTAAGCCCTATTTATTATTTAAATAAAGAATACCTAAATTATCCTTGATAGCGAATTGATTTACTGTAAATGACTTAGTGTATCATGTTAGTAACATTAAGTCATTTACAGTAAATAAGTAGTTAACGTATTAGACCGTCTTCGCCAACGATCGCCAAACGTTTAGTAACTCATTGGCGACGGATTTAATTTTGGCGATATAGATCAACGGATTACACCATTGCTGCATTGCCAAAATTGGAGATTTAGCAACTAATTGGCTGCAACTTCGAATTTGGTGATAAAGTTTGACGGTTTAATACGTAAGTGCCAATTTTCCTCTTGTCTTTGCTAAGATATTCTTCGCTACCCACTAGGAATCCATCAGGGTCAGACAATCCGACCCCTTACACCAGCTGCCCACTTTCCATGCTTTATCATTCACTTAACCATGCACTGCTGGGAGAGGGGGAGGGAAATAATGATTCTTCGTCTGATAAGCTGTCGGGAGAGAAGGGGAGAGTTACAGCATCTACAACCCGTAGAACTTGCATTCATTCACCCAGAAAATGAGTTGGCTGAATATTTGTATAGAGCTTGAACAAGACATTTTAAGTTGGCAAATAGAATAGAGATTCATTTAACTGGTTCGACTAATTTCTTAATTAACGGATCGAAACTGTATCTAGAAAGCATACATTTGATGAACTTGGATAATATT
This sequence comes from Argiope argentata, assembly GCA_026289955.1. NCBI lineage: Eukaryota > Metazoa > Arthropoda > Arachnida > Araneae > Araneidae > Argiope > Argiope argentata. Next base: position 4,156,824 of record JAOUZG010050212.1, on the reverse strand, counting down.
TTATAAATGCTGGTATTTTTGAAAGTATTGGGTTATAATCGTTGTATAATTTGGTTGACAACGGCCTTGCGAATATCTTTTACATGAATATTTTATCAAATTTGAAGGTGAAAATAAAGTTTTGAGTATAGTTACTAAGAATTAACATAATACAGAAAATTGATTATATGCCAGAACTTGAGAATTACGTGAAGTTAAGAATTAATGAATAATTTGGATTAATTGAGCCAAAAACTAAGTCATACGAAATTAGATAGTGTATTATCGTGCCAAATTTTGTATCTGAGAGCAGTGATATCTTTGAAAAAATGAACACCTGTGATTTCAGATTTTACTGAGTCATCACGCATTCATTGAAACGCACGAAGCAGCTAGTGACTCGAAGATAATTTTTTTTAATCAAACTGTTCTGGAATTATTCTATTAATATTAAAAAATTATGCTAAGCCCTTGGTAAATTCGTACAACTTTTTCCAACAATCAGGTGTTCTCAAATTGGAATTATAATTTGCAATCAATATTTATGTCCTTTTTTCTAGTAATGATAAAAATATGAATTAGGTTTACAGCAATCCGCATTTGCCAATCAGCTAATTCATTGGGAATATAAGTATTGTTTGATTTCTACTAAACCTTTTATATATCTTCTAATATAATATTTTTAATATTATATCTCCCAATATAATATAATAGTCTTACAACTGTTTTATTTGTTTTGCGTATGATCTTCTCAGCAGAATCAAGTTCCATTGATGATTGAGGTTAAAGAATCTGTTGTGCGGAAAAGAATATCATATATTAATGTAGTTTTCCTCACAGTTCTTTTCTTTCATTTCCTCATGGAACCCAAAAATTAAATTGATATGGTAATAATGAAATGGCTAAAATTTAAATGTGTGGTAATTTAGTTTCTACTAGGTTATTGTCCTTCACAGCTTTGTAATTACATTTTCGTTATTACTCATCCAAATGGCGTAGTTAATAAACTAAACCCTTTTTATAATTTTCCACAATTTGAGAAAGTCATGCGATATAATATTTGATGGAATAATAATTTTAGGAATAAAAGGATGGAATAAAAAGTTTTAGAATTCTATTACAAGAAAAAAACTATATTTGTAATA
>JAOUZG010050212.1:4141928-4155300 GCA_026289955.1 Argiope argentata | reverse complement strand
TATATATATATATATATAATAAATTGTTAAAAAGTATGGCAATTAAATTGGTGTTATTAAAAAAGTAATGTTTTGAGTGTTATGAATATTAACAAAGAAAAAATCATTTTAGAACAATAATATTTTCACGGGTTATTGCAATTCACGATGAATATGAAACTTCAGTTACGATTTATTTCAATTCATACAAAACAAGAGGCAACAATAAAATTGTATATCTTACGGTTATTGAGATTAATCAGTCATTATTAATTAAAAACTTATTAACGGATGATTTAAAGTGATTAATCACTTTTAATCACATCGATCGGATTGTTATTAATTTGAAGCACGATTATTATTAACAAAAACAGATTAATCTTATTATCTCCTACATATATGTACAAAATATGTTTCTAATTATCAAATAAATTGCATATTAGTGAAAACAATTCAAAATGCATTTTCAATTATATCCTATCTAAAAGAAACTCAGCAGTAAAAACTAATACATGTATGCAACGTATTCTTATTTATTATTATTATTCGTAAACAAAAGGCCTGTGGGAATGGTGCCGTCGTCCTAGCCTATGCGTAGTGAATCTTCCCCGTGTTTTGGCCGTCCTGGCCTATGTGTCTTGCGTCTTCCTGTGATTTGGGCTTCCCGGGTTCTAACCCTGATTCTAGTATGGTTGTTCTTCACCCTGTATTCTATCTGTGAGGTGTGTGAAAGAGCTCCCCTCTGTAAAAAGGGGTTGTGCAAGCAACTGTGAGTCATATGGGCTAGAAGTGAGATTTCTCACTAAGGCTCACGAATTTGATACATTTAACTCTGCGTTTTGATCGCATATGCATATTTCTGAAATTATAGACCAACATAAGGTCAATATCTAAATAGATTTGGCTCAAACTTTTATAGATATCTACATTATAAATATTAAATATCTGTACTAAATTTTATTCATCTTGCTTCCTTCTTTTTCCGAATAGACTGATTTCATGTGAACGGATTTTCTACAAAATTTAATAGATATCCCTAAATGTGGAGTAAATAGCTAAATTTTAGCCGTCTCACTCAAACCGATTTCGAGTTACATTTGTCACAGACAGACAATATTCAAAAATGCATGTTTTGAACTCAGAGAAGTCTGACACATTGAAATCCGTCAAATTCTCGAGTTCAAATTTTTTTACGATTACAATATTGTTACAAGCGGGCTAGCTCCACGACAGTGCACCGAAGGTGTATGTGTTGGCGACGGTTGGCGAGGAGCTTTGCGCCATCTGAGTTGATTTGGTGAGGGGAATACTCTGGTGACCGCTGGAACATTCACGGTTTTTCCCAAAGCTTCTGAGTGTTCCCTTGCTCGGCTATATAAGGGACGGGTTGCCGCAGTTTGGAATTTCTCTCGAATGAGTTGCGACTCGTCATAAAAGCTGATTACTTTTCCTGCTTATTATTAGTGAGCTGTGTTTACGTTTGCTGTTAACATAATATAATTGAGCTCGCTGTGGTTCACTGTTTGCTGTGCTACACGACGTCTGTTTTGCAGTCTGTGTTTATAGCGCGTAAGGCTTGTATTTGCGCTGTAAGTGACTGTTGACTGCTGGATTGATTTTATCTGAAGTTTTCCTTTATCAAGTCATCCTGTAAAAAACTGTAAATAAATGTGTTTATGCTGTCTTCAATTTAAGTCCATTCAATCCGAACCCGCTACGCTGAAAACGTATTTCTCTATACTACATATACAAGAAAGTAATAATTCTTTTTTTTAAGATATCAAATATTAAAATTTTTTCCTCGACTCATTGGTTTCTCATTCATTTTCTGTGATCTACATCAAGAATTTCTAAAAAAATAGTAGTGATAACATCCGATTACTAATACTTATCCAGCCGATTTGTTCCTTAGTATTTATAATTAGTTTTTAATTTAAAATATAATTTATTCTTTTGAGGGGATAATCTGAAGTATATAAATCCACGTCCATGGTTTTATCATCTTTTTTTAAACTATATGAGGAATTCTTAAAGATTTATATAAAACTGTGTCTGTATTCGATCTACTAGAAAATGAATGTTCAAAATAAAATATAGGTCCTTATTTTGTCAAAACGTAAGCCAATGGGTCCATTTTAAGTTTATTAAAGGCTTTATCGAGCGACACCTTCGTATGAAAATACATAGGCGGCGGAAACGCTACTACGCTGGAAAAGTAACGCTACGATGATTATGACTCTACTCACGTATTGCCATCAATAATACGAAAAAAAGATCGGACAATTTTCTAAAATATTTAGCAGAAACTTGCACGAAACGGAACTACTTGAAAAGTCCAAGAGTTCCTGAAATTCATATTGGATTGGTGTCTTACTACCAGGTATCAGAATTGCTACCTCGACAATTTTTCGGTATTTCGTTTATGAACCTTAAAAAAATCACAAAAAAGGGTAAACCGAATAGGGAAATTATCAGTGCCAGGGTTTGGTTCTTTTTAAAGCTATTTTCTATTTTCCCCCAAAATGTGATTTTATTAAAGTTTCTATTCTTCCACCTTAAATAAAAATCAAAACTCATCGATACAAGTTGCTGTTTCTGTGTCTTGAGGTAGCATTTTCAGGTTAAATTTACATTGAGGTATAAACAAAAATACGATATGGGATTAAAAATAAAATGAGGCAACTGACCTAATGTTGATGCATTCAAAAAGTGTTATAATAGTTTTAATAAATTTGAATTTTCAAGAGAAAACTGTAAACCCTTCATAATAAATATATTTTATTAAATAAGAATGATAAGCAGGATGAATCAAATTTACTTAATTTACATCATTTATTGTACTGAGTTTAACAATAAAATATAAATTCATTGGAGATTTGTCCCAAAAGTTTAATATTGATTTAATATGCCTTTATTTTGACTAATAAAACCAGAAATTGAGGGCATTTTTTTCTTCTTTTTTCAATTTCTAAACAAAACACTATAAAGTAATTAGGAAAAATTCCATTAAAGTTCAAGCTTACAAAAACGAATTGATTAAGAAAACTTCTTTGCATCAAAACTTTGTTTCTTGTAACCAGCATTAGAAATAAATACAACTAACAAGTAAAACTAAAAGTTAAGGAGAAAACCTTTTGCAAGTAGATCTTCACTACATAAAAATATGCAATTTCCAAAATTTGATTTTTGCATTGCGAACAGGAATGCAACTGGGGGTTACTAAAACTTATATAAAGGATTTTACAAGTAATCAAAATGTTTCCCTACTAAAGTTTAGATATATTGTAGAAAAGAATCTGGCGGTTTACATCAAATGTCATATTTAAAGAGTCATGCAAAAATATCAAAGACATTTTTAATGTACTCAGACAACAAGATCACTGTTCGATTCATATAAGAACACAGCTCAGACATCTTGATATTTTATGAAAATCTGTATCAAAGAAAGGACTATTAGAAGAGACATGATGATAACGTTAATCCAAGAAAAACCCATACAAACGTGCGATCAAAATTGATAAGCTGAGATAAAATATCTTATCATATTTATTTTTTACCATTTTTATTATTAGCATTAATATTTCTTTTAAAAACTATTATGCATTTGAAACAAGATTTTTTTTTTGCATTTACCATTCATATTAGGTCTTATCAATGTTATGAACATGCGTGGGAACTTTTGAAATAAATAAAGGAATTCAACTAATCATATACTTAAATAAATTAAGGAAATAAGCGTTTTTCATAATAGAAAACTGTATTTAATTTGGAAAACATATAACTCTGCACTCAGCTTAATTACATGATTTTAAATTTTAATTTGTCGGCGTCCTGGCTTAAGGGTAGCGCGTCTTCTCCGTGATTTGGGCTATAGGGTTCTAATACCAGTTCCGCATTCTTGTTCTTCTGTATTCAGACTGTGATATGCATGAATGCGCTCCCAACCCCCCGTAAAAAGGTACTGTTCAAGCGAATGTGTCACATGAAGTAGCTACGTCCTACTCTTGGCCATAGTTTGCGCTACTAAAAAACAAGAGATGCTCAATCGGCTTAAAATCGCTGACGGACGTCAACGCGCTTGTCCATGGCAAGAGCCATTAGTAACAACAACTACAACAAATTTTAATAGATCATGTAATAGGAGTTCTATTTTTTTCCATTCCTTATTCCACTTTTAATTTCTACGTAACATGAAAATCAGTTCCATTATTCTTCAGGACATTTTATACGCTTAAGTATGTTTAACACTATCAGTATCTTTTACACTAAAAATTGCTATTTCATCTTATTTTAAGAAATTTTTTTAAACCGAATTATTCAAATTAAACAATTTGTAAACCAAAATGCATAAAAATGAAATATTCAGATAGCACACACATAAATAATGATGATGATGTCGTGTCCGCTTTTTACCGTGGAAAGAGGGGTGCAGTAGCTTCTGAGGGTATGAACCCCTGAACACCCGAGGGCAGAAGTCTGACTTCTAGCTCATATGAAGATGACACACACACACATACGCTTGCACAGCCCCTTTTTACATTGGGTGATGGGGCACATTCATCCATCTCACAGACAGCACACAAAGGAACAACCATGCCCGAACCGGGACTCGAACCCGGGACCTCCAGAACACGAGGCAGACGCGCTACCTCTGTGCCAGCAAGCCGGCCTCATAAATAATAATAAATAAATAAAAGTGCTAAATTATGAATAAATTAGATTAATTAAATGATTTAAGTGATTAAGTATAAAATGAATGGAATATAGATTATCGAAGTTATTAAAATGATATTAATATTTTTTACTAATATTAATGTATTGTAAAATCTTATCTAAATTGTTTCTAATAGAATATATTTCGTACAGTATATTAGTTATATTTAAAACTACGTTTAATTGTTTCTATAAAATATCCTTAAATGAAACAAGTATATTAAATTTAACAATAAAATATCCTTAAAAACTCTTAAATAAAAAAAACAATTGTTTTAGATAAAAATTCATAATTTTTTTCATTGAAGAAACATTTTGGCCTTTTTTTTATTGAAAATAAATGTCTTGTTAAAGTAACAAGAAAAACTGATCGTTTTTCTAAACTTTGAAGAAAAATGAAATAACTTTTTTAAAATATGGCTTATAAAATTCAAGAAATAGACCCTATATAGTTCAGGCACTTTCTTTTAAATCCTTTTTTTCATTTTCTCTCAAAAATATCTCAATCTCTGTCTCTAAGAAATGGTACTTCTCTCTTCTGTAAAATTGCTCACTTTGGCTTGAAGTTATATCGCAAGTAAAGCAGTTTTCTCTACTGTCACTTGAGAAACAACTCAAATTCATGCTTCAGAGACATCAATGTATATTTTAAAAAATTTTCACAGGTTTTTTACGCTCTGTTATAATTTTGGAAAGGATAAATAAAAAAGTCAAGATAAAACTTTAATAACACCTTCAAATATAAATGTTTATTAAAAAAATATTGCAAAAAATTAATTTTGGACATAAATCATATTTTTTTAAAAAAAATTTCAGATTAAAATAAATTTATAAAAGTTGTGATAAAAACAAGACAATTTTGGTTTTATTTGGTTTCTCAAATTTTTCACCAACTTCAATTAAAACACTAATAATTTTTTAAAGAAAGGTTCCCAGAAGATTTAAAATTTTATGAATTTGTCCTTTTGATAATTATAAGAAAACTTACCAATTAGAACCAATTAATACCACATATTTTAGCTTAAAATATCAGATATGGCAGCTTAAAATAAAAAAATTAGTTTTCGGATATGTTTTAATAGGAAAATGTATTACTTTCAAGAATTTAAAACAGGAAACATAATGAGTATTCTCAAAGATATTTTGTTTTCTTTAATATTTATTTTTTAAAAAGAAATTTCTACTGTTCAATTAATAATTTCGAATAGAAATGGGGGGGGGGGGTGAATGTTTAAAGTTTCTTACCCCTAAATTCTGAAAATGAACTTTAAAAATATCGAAACTACGTAGTATGTGACATGAATCACTATTGTAACAAAAACTGAATTTAAAGTATGCGAATGTATTTAATTCTAATAATGAATACTTAACACAAGCATAGAATTTTGCATCATATGTTGCATCGAACTCTCTGAATGCAAATACATATAAATGCTATTACATGTGTTAGCCTTTAAAAGTTAATACATGCTACAACATAAACAATAGTTGCAAGGGTTTTTTTTTTAAAAAAAATACAATATTATGTCTTATTAGGTACTTAGAGGTGTATTTAAATCGTATTACGCAAATTTCAAAAAATAAAATGCTGCTGGTACTCATTTTAGTTTTCCATCTCAATAAAAAAATATCTCACAGAATCAAACATGACTCTTTCAACATTGTATTTAAAATTAATTAAAGATTTTTTTCTATAAATGCACATTCATTATCTAAAGCCAATTATGGAATAATCTTGAAACACAACCAGTAAATTTATCTTTTGCTAACAATGATTCAAGTGCCGATTCAGCCTTCTTTAATTAGTTCAATTAACATTTGAACTTTAACGATACCTCAATTAACATTCAATTTAACACTTCAACAAATTTAATTTAAAATTATTATCAATTGTTTTTAAAGTTATTTAAATTCTTTCCATTCAAATAAAATCCATTAGAGCGGAAAAAATAACTTTGTATATTTATTTATTAGATTTGTAAATATCTAAAAATAAATTTCTCGGTACTTAAATTAAAGCTTTTGTTAATTTGAAAGACGGATAAAAAGCAAGTATTTAAATAATATCATTTTATTATTAATAAAATGATAATTAAAGAGTTTTCGCTTTAGCTTTAAATTTATAATATAAATTTAATTTAAAAAAAATTACAATGAAATCTGCTATACATATTATATGTATCATGTCAGAGCATCATTTCGTAAGCGGTCAAGCACGACGTGCTCGTGCAATTTAAATGTTATCTTTATCTATTTTAATGTTCATTGAATGAGTTACTTCAGTATTGCAAACGACCCAACAAACTTTGTCTCTCCTTTATTGTTTAAAAAATATCATATTTCCTATTTATTTCATTTCGTATAATCACGTGCTTAAAATTATATTTTTCTACGTTTTATTTGCTGTGGAAATTAAATTATTTCATTTTAAATCATAGCTTCTGTAAAGGTGGTGGCATCACGTTATTGAAAGCTAATTTTTTGAGATACTCGAGCAGATAATAAAATTTTTATTTTTTGTCTGCGGATTTTTGTTGACTTCAGAAAACCGGTTAATATTTGAAGGTAAAAACCAAAAACCACTAACGAAATGCCTGTCTATTCTCCGGCTGAGACACCCTAATTGCGGTCTTAATGGCCAAATTCCAATAAAATGTGCGTACAGTAGCCGGAATGATGGTAACTCGCTCTCACAACATTATTTTAAGGCGAAAAAAAAACCCTTCTCCCCATGAATTTCTTATCCTCCATTTATTTATTATCCATGAACTTGTGATGAGCTAATTGTTTGCTCATAATCTTTCTTGATTTAATTAAGAAAAATATATAAATTTCCTTAAATTAAAAGTGATTACAAATTTATTGTTATGATTTAACCACTTAACAGTTTTACCCGTATGCCGTATGTGCATCGTTTAATTGAATTTTAATAGTTGTAAGCTAAATATAAGCCATTCATAATGGTTATAATTCACTATGAGGCGGCTTTCTGACACAGAGGAGCGCGTCTTCCTCGTTTTCTGGGAATCCCGAGTTCGAGTTCTGGTTCGGGAATGGTTGCTCTTCTGTGTGTTATCTGTGAGATGTATGACTGCGCCCGCCTGTAAAAAGGGGATGTGCAAGCAAATGTAGTGAGTGCGTAGCTAAGTTTTACTCTTGGCCCCAGTTGGCGCAAATGGAAAACCAGACGCTCCTTTCGGCTTAAATCTGCTGCTGTATCAGCGGGGGGCTTGTCCATAACAAGTGTCATAAGCAACAACAACAACAGCATAATGCAATATGAAAATTACTTCGAATACATAGATGAGTCATGTATTAAATGCATTTCCATTTGAAACAAAATAAGAAAATATTTCTAAAATAGAAGGTGTCATTTTATTAGATATTAAAGAAGATAAAACAGTTAAGTGGTTAAACAGTAATATCATTAAATGTAAGCACTTTGACTATTAATGAAAATTTTATTTTAGTCCCTGTTATAAGCCCAATACTTAATTGTATTGATTAACTGGCCTTATTTTTAACTACATCCCACAAAAGAACTACAGTGCACTTCTACGAATCCAATACCAGTTACAAATGCACCGCTCCGAACTCATTAAAAGGCTCTGCTAGAGAACCCTTCATTTCCATGCAACCTGTTTTCTCATCGAATCCAACAGTTGGGATAAGAAAACAGCGACCTCTAATCAAAGAGCCCTGCAACGAAAACCAAAAGCAGACAAAGAAGAAGAAAAAAAAAAGATAGAAGGACATAATAAAAAGACACAAGATAGGACGGAACACCGAGAAAGGATAAAATGGGAAAGTGTATTGCTAAAAATAGTTGCCTCTCGTGATTACGTTCTTATTACTCTACTCGAAGGCAAGATGTGCACTAGCCGTGATTCGATAAAACAGGGTTTTTTTAAATTAGGAGGAGTTATTAGTTGAATAAAAAGTTACTTTAATGGAGAATATCTTTTTGGACATGTCAGCATGTTCTTTGAGATTAAGAGATTTTTTTATGAAAAAAATGGTGGAAGATTTTTTTAGGACGAAATTTGCTTATCATTTTCAAATAACGTAATTTTATTTCATTATTATTTCTGGGAAATAAAAACAGGAAGGGATAAAGTTTAATATGTTACGGGAGAGATTTTTATTAGTTATGTTTTGCGCATTTTATTATTGTAGAAAAAATATTTAAAGTATCAATGTTTCAGGGTTGGTGTTTTTTTCTTAAATCTCAGCCTGTTTTAAAATAAAAAGCAATTACTTTAAGTTTGAATAGCAATTACTTTTTTTGTCAGTGATTTAAAGTTTGAATAAAGTATGTCTAGTCAGATAGCTTCTTAATGTTTAGATTTTGTAAATTAAAGCTTTCACTGATAACTGATAGATGGTATTTTTCATATCATATTCGTCTAAATAAAAGATTTGTTTTCATCAAAATATTAATTCACTGCTTATTTAGTTATCTTGAAACTATTTTAAGAAATTGGAGCAGTTTTGAATATGAAAGGTGCATTTACTGGTTAGTATCTAGTATATTTTTTCATTAATAGTTAACTAAAATTTAGCATGTATCATAAGAAATTTTAGTCATTATGAATTTTTAAAAAGTTATGAATGTTTCAAAGAAACAAAATATTAATCTAAGACATAAATATTTAAAAAAATTCAGAATATATTAACGATTTTAAGTGCAATTCTTCTATTTTTTTCTGCTAAAATATCTTTAAAAAATTCTCTTTCTATTAAGTTTTAAACTATCTTTTTGAAATCTGCTATAACAAATTATTTTAAAGAGTTAAAAATTTAAACAGATTTTAAAAATGTAGGATTATTTAAACTCTTCTACCGAAGTATTTATATTAGGTGCTTGCATGTATTTTAATCATTTTTTAACTTTAAAAGGGCATTTGTCGAAAAAATTAGCCCAATATATATCATTTAAAATATTTTCCATAATTTTCTACAACATTTTCTCGTTTTCGTTCAATAAGTCATGCAATTAATTTTTCTTCTTTTTTTTTGTCCTCTTGGTCATTCTTTGCCGTTGACCTCGGAATCACCATTATTAAAATATTGAAACCGAAACCGACAATTGGGATATGACGTAGAAGCATCACCATAAGTTTCTAAAAGTGTCTGATGGACTTCGGCAGCAGATTTCTTCAAATCAAACAAAAATAAAAGCAATGAAAGTCGAAACTGCAATTTGGAGTCTATATACATCGAATAATTGATAATACTAAATGAAAAACCTTCAAAATGAGAACAATAAAATAATAGTAAATTGGTAAAATCCAAAACCATTGTCGTTTATATAGATACTTCGCATGTTTACCAATGGTTGTTGTTACTAATGGCACTTGCCTATGGACAAACCCCCTGCTTATACAGCAGCGGATTTAAGCCGAAAGGAGCGTCTCTTGTTTTTGAAGCAGCGCCAAGGGCCAAGAGTCGGACTTAGCTACATCCTCACCACATTTGCTTGCACATCCCCTTTTTACAGGGGGGCACAGTCACACACTTCACAGATAGCACACAGAAGAACAACCATGCCCGAACTAGGGACTCTCAGAAATCGAGGAAGACGCGCTACCTCTGAACCAGAGAGCCGGCGCCAATGGATGTAACTGATTAAAATACATGCAAGTACCTAATATATGTTGGATCTAAAATTTCAATTTTCGTCCTATGTATTAAAAAAATGCAATCACTTTAAAGCACTCAGAACTGAAACGCAATACGATGTATGAATGGTGCCAAAACATTTTTCAACTACTCCCTGACAAAACGGCAACAATGTAGGCGAGTACTTCCAGCCTTTAGATAAAGTTAGAGCTGCGAGAGAAATTAGGGAAAAACGTACTTAGCAACACTGTAAAAAAAGACTTTCAAGATGTTTAAGTTTTAAATGCATGTTTGTATTTCGTGAGAGAGTAGATAAGATTTAATACTGGCAAAAGTAGTAAATATTTGATTCGAGTTTACTCGTAATGCGGATCTAAATAATGAGACTTCTATACCGTTCTTTTAAAAATTTCTTTTTACTTTTCCGAAAAAAAATATCGTCGTAATTTTAAAAAAAAAAATCAATTTTGGGATTTTGCTGAATTGTCATGTCTAGATTTGATGAATGCCGCCGCCCTGGCAGATGAGTAGCGCATCTTCCCCCTGATCTGCGCAACATGGTTTTCTTTATCTGTTCAATCTGTAAAGTGTGTGGATGTGCCCCCTTGTAAAAAGGGGATGTGCAAGCGAATGCGATGCGTAAGTTGCTAAGACGTACTCTTGGCCCTAGTTGGCAGTACTTAAAAATCAAGAGACGCACTCTCGGCTCAAAATCGCTGACTATGTCAGAGAGCTTTCCCATGGCAAGTGCCATTAGAAACAACAACAGCACAATTACTGAATTGTCATGTTTCAGACCTAAATACGAAAAATGATTTTTTTAAAAAAAATACCTTTGTCTATTCCTTTGTCTGTCTGCCAACATGATGTAGCTGTAATATCAAATTTCTAGAATTTTATTAAATATTGAATAAAATTCGTTGAAGACGAGTCTGTCTACCTATATTCAGTAACTCAAATGCGGGGACTTCAATAAATGAAATTTGGTTTTCTATTTTGTGATTTAAAATGTGAGTTTGTTAAAATTTGGATGCGATCGACCGATAGGAAGATGTCCAAAATTTGTATTCAAGATTCTTCTACGTATTGAAAAATTCAAATAGCTATACATTTGATTAAAGCACGGAAAATTGGATGGGAGAGGGAATTTCCCCTTACGAGCTTGCTTTGACCTTCAACTGCTTATTTCTTTACTTTTCGACCTCTACCCTACCCTCTCAACTATTATAAGGTTGGGAAGATTACTTCTCACCTACATGACCTTACAAAATACACTTAAGGGGAAGTAAAAAAAGAGGAGGACCCACTGCATGTGTACAGAATTTGATGTACCCTTGGGCATAATTGCAATAAGCTCTCGTAAATAAACACTATTAAATAAAATAATAAAAAAATGTGAATGTGAATGGCTTCTTGGAAAGCATACTTCTCATCTCTGAAAGTTTAATAATAACATAAAATTCAGTAAAATAAAATATATTTCCTTGAATGCTTTTGTTTAATTGTTAATAAAACATAAAAAATGGAAGAAATTCAAAAAGAGAATTAAATGGCCTATGATATAGTTTTTTTATTTTTTATTTTTTGAAAGGCAGTTGAAAAGATTATGCTGATTATCGAAGTAAACGAAAAGCTCCAATAGAATCTACTTGAACTAATTTTCATTTTTTTACCTAATCAACTTCGAAAATCTAATGCTAGTTATTGACGTAGCTAATTGTTTTAGAGTAGCCTACGAAAAATATTTGCACGATATTTTTAATGAGAATAAATATTTCAAAAACATTTAAAAAAAACAGTAGAAGTCCCCGAAACTTCCTTGCCTTCTCTCAAGATATTCCCCGCTCCTACTTAAAAAAAAAAATTATGGATTTGATATATTTGGGAAAAGACTGCAAATGACTTGCCAAACGTTGGCGCGAAACAGATACGAAATATAAATTTTGGCGAGAATCTTAAAATCTTTACTGAATCTACATTATAAATACTTTTTTTTTTTCAAATATATTATAACCAAAATTAGACACAGAACTGCAGTTGTAATCACATTCTCCAACCAAATTTCATTGAATTAAGTATTTTGTTAAAAAAATTATTACGTTTACATGCATTTGAATGTACAGACCAACAAATGGTCAATCTTTTGACAGATTAGACTCAAAATTTGATAAGAATTAATACTTTAGACGCTAAATTTATATACCACATTTGAATTTTGGGATTATAGAGATCAATTATAACCGAACATACACATTTCCTGCTATTAGAATTCGTCAAAAATTTGATAAAATTCTAAAAATTCGGTTCTTTGTCCATTTTCAAAATTTCATCCATACTGGCTTAAAGCATTTTTTGAGATATTTCGTTCACTTATAGACAGATTGACATTCATACAGATAGACATAATGACAAAATTTTCATTTTTTGAACTCGGGACGATCTGAAACATGAGAGGGAGAACTCATGGAGGTCTATTCGTATCGTTCCCAAGTTTGAATTTTCCGACGATTCAGAATACTTTTTTCTATACTTCATATAAAAAAAGATAAAATATTTTTTATCATAAATTATGTCTGAATCATTTTAAGATTATTTCAAAATTATGAACAGTTACAAGAATAAAATAAAAACATTCAAGCCGAATTTTTGTAGAATTCTGTATTTTTTAATGAACTATATTGAAAATTTCTATTTCAAAATTACAATCCTGTTTTTCCATTTAATCATCGGCAATTTTTTTTAAAAAATTTATATGTTCAAGTAAACAGATTACACTGTACTTACATCATTATTCAAGAATTGCGAAACACTTTGGTGCAACACCGTATCTTAGTTATGGGCACAATATCTATATACAGTTTGAATTCTAGTAAAAAAATCTAAACTTTCCCTTCCGAATATAACGAAAGCTTTTCAAAATAAATTGAGATCAACGAATAATTTCGGAGGAAAAAAAATAATTAAATTACATCTAAATTACGAAAATTAAAAAACGATAGTATGATAGCAGAAGTTAAACAAAAAGAATTATATATATATATATATATATATATATATA
>JAOUZG010050212.1:4128384-4141528 GCA_026289955.1 Argiope argentata | reverse complement strand
GTTAAACAAAAAGAATTATATATATATATATATATATATATATATATATATCCATAGTATTTCACATCAAATAAGTACTCGTAAACTCAGCAAAAGATTCTAGTATAATTATTTCTAAAGACCACTATGGGAAAAAAACAACCCTGCCCTTTAAATTAAGACAGAACCATATAGAAAAATTTAGAGAAATTTATTTTTGCTATGTTTTAAAACGCATAATTTTCAAAAATCTTACTATATAACTTCAACGAGTGTAATCTGAAACTAATGTAGAAACAAATTTAAAAGAAATTCAAGCATTCACTCAAAAGCATAACAATTTTAAGCCTGTTTCATTTATTATTTATTTTTAAATTTATTGCCAATTATGTAACAGTTATAATATCAACAAAAAGTAGTTTGCAGTTTCACTACGAAATAAATTTGAAAAAATATATTAGTAAATTTATTGAAATTCGAGTAAAACAGACGCGGAAATAAATTTGGTATCATTGAAAAGCTGATTTTCTTGATATGAATAAACAGTGCAAAATTATCACGTCCTTTGGGAAACCAGCTAATACTTAAATGTTTTGTTTCTTTTTATGATTTATTGAAGTTTGGGTATTTCCTAGCCTATTCATTCTATAGAAAATCTATAAAATTTCAAGGTTTTAGTGAGTTTAGTTATTATTCTTTTCAATGATTCAAATTATAACCTCCTAACTTTTATGATTTAATTTTATCTTATAAATATAATAAAATGATTATTCGAAGTCTATATGACACACTAGCACAAGAGTTAAGGCATTAACATAACCTTTTCTGTAAATTATACCAATATGTCTAAATTATTCCGTAAGATTTCTAAACATTTATATTATGCTAATATGTTTTTGTTAATTTTCCCTCAAAACTCTTTTTTTTTTAAGTTTTTGTTTTATATCATTTAACACGATTTGTATTTTATCAACATCATAATTTTAGTAGTAGAATAAATTTCCCCAATAATATTTCCTAATAACCTGATCTTTCGAACTCACTATAATATTAATAGTAACTTTTAAAAATGAAACATTACTGTTAACTATATTCTATAATTAATTAGTTACACCACTCTGTATTTAAAGTAATAGTAAGTACATTTCTGAGCAATAAAAGAATAAAATTTCTATATTCGACATAATGTTTTTACGCATTATTACCACTGCGGTATTCCCAGAAGGCTATGGAAATATATCTGAGCATTGTATGGTTAGTTATTATTAAGAACCCTCAAAATGAAGCAGTATATTTTGTATCTAATTCATGATTTCACATTTTTTAGCGCACATTAATTAGCGATTTCATGCCAGTATCCAGAACATATATTTCTTTCTGGAAGATTCTTAAAACTCCATTTCTAACTGTTTAATAGAAAGAGGCACGCACGCATAACAAGAAGAATTTTCACGACGCTGAAAGTATATTTTCATGCTGAGCACATTCAAGAATCAATAGCCAAGGGTTGTAGGAAATAGAAGCTATGTTAATTTTGTTCTGGGTTCTCTTTTTGAGCGTTTCCAATTTTTCGATGGAAAAGCAAAACAAGAAAAAGCTGTCAGAAATGGATTATCGTTAAAAAAAATGTTTGTATATTTGTGAGGGTAAATAAAGAATGTCATTTCTGAGCTGGAAAAGCATTTATTGAGCTAAAGGTAATTGTTTAAAAGTCGTTAAAATGAAATTTTGGTTTATTTTTGTCAGTTGGAATAACCATGAAAGATATAGATTTTTTTTATATTCACATATAAATAATGTGATTTTTTGCCTATCAAGGCTCTAACAACTCGAATTCATTTTACTGCAATTCTAGTTATGGTTATCCGATAAATTTTTAACGCCTTTTTTATCTACATCGCATTTAAAATAGTATTAGCACTCATCAATTCTGTCTTCTCAACATTTATCTATGATTGATTTTGCACTACATTAAATGTAGTGTTAGTAGCTAAAGAAAGTAATATCAGTAACATTCTTTTCAACTTTTTTCATTTTATTATTTTCTCCATTATAATCCATCCTTTTTATTACATTTACGAACCGGATAATTAAACAAGATATTTCTTCAATTATTGATTTATCAACAAAATTTACAAGTTTACTAATTCCAAATCAGCTTTAAAAGTTTATAAAACAACAATGATATAATTAAATGCAATTAATTAGAAATGCATGGAAATTTTAATTTATTTTTAGTGACATAGTTATAAAAATCGGAAATCATTTTTATAGTATATGCTATTAAATTTTTTCATTCGATTTATAAATCAGTCTACAAATCTATTTCATTAAATTTGTTGATCAATATCCATAATTTATAACACTGAACTTTGTTTTGTCATTTGATGTTAGAAAAAACTAGTCTGATTTGTACCATGCAGTTTACGGATAATATGAATGAAAATTTATTTAAATATTTTAAATTAAAATCCCAGATTAGAGCAACATTAATGTACAAAAAATAAGTTCGTTTGTTGTGAGGATGTTTAAAACGACTCGCAAACGCTGGGTATAAATAATTATTAAAATTAATCTGCCCACGGTTGCTTAAATAGCTATCTGCTGAGAAGTAATTCATAAAAGCTTATTTAACGCAACAAATTGAATAATAAAAAAAATTGTTTAAATTTAGAATTGAAAGAGTAATGTGAAAATAGTATTTTATTTAAGGTTTTGATATAATGATACAATTTAGTAAAAAAAATGCTTTTTCGAAAAGAAAACAATGAAACTTGAAACAGCCTCAGATATTTCTCTTTTGAGATATTACAAAAAAACAAAAGCAATTTAATTATAAATTCCTTAAAAACTTAAAATACGAGTAGCTTCAATTTCCCCCTTTTTTTCCTAAAAAAATTCTTGCAGAGTAATAATATTTGTTTCGAATAGGAAAAAAAAAGAGTTCAATAAAATAGTAACTTTTTTCATGCATAAAGTTTTTGAAGACATGAAAGAGGAGGGAGTGACAAAAGAGCCAAACTAATAAATATTTTAAAAACAATTTAACTGATTGTGCGAATTTTTGGTCTTGAGATTCTCATAAAAAGCAAATTTCTCTGAACATATTTTTAAATTTAAGATTCTAGTAAAAATAGTAACTAATTTTTGAATAAAAGTAAAAATAAGCTTTTATATTTATTTTTCTATTGTGTTAAAACCAAAGGAAAAGGTATTGAAAAGTTTTAAAATATTCACTATCCTTTCAAGAAAATAAACATTTTTGCTTGATTGACTTATTAATTGAATTGTGATGCATCAAAATATGCTAATGACTATTAAAAAAGATAATACATGAAAGCATTATCACGATTGAAATTCTTTTTCCTTTTTTACATACATTTGGTGCAAAAATTTTAGCATACATAATAATTCATTTTTGTAATAATGTAAAGAAATAAATGTGTATGCAAATGTACCCTTTCATTTTTTTTCGTACATGACATCGATTCCATTGATTAAACCCATCACTAGTAGAAGTACAAGAATTAAAAATAGAGCTAACTTAAGTTATATAAAATTCATATCTCATTTCCACCCCTTCTAAATGGTATCGATTTCCGAAAAAGAAATTGACTCTTTGTGAAATACAATGAAGTGCTCATTAGGGAAAAAGAAGAGTCGAGAAATTAACGTAACAGGATATAAATTCAGTTTAATTCTATTCGCTTTAAATCTTTAAAAATTATAATTTTAAAATATAGTTTATCAAACTGTTTTCATCTCTCTCTTTTTAACTAGGATTTGAGAATTTACTTTCAAAATAATTAGTTTTGATCAAAAAAAAAGATTAGTTTTCTTTAAAAAATTGGATTTACATAAAGAGTTTTATATCTTAATTATTTATAAAAGATGTTCTAAAATGTTCATATTCATCAGTCTTTTTCTGATATATTTTATCATGAAATTAGGAATAATGGATCTCATGAATTAAAAGGAATTATTAATAATAATGAAAAGAATTCGAATTAAGCTCCATTTCTTACATTTAATAAGTATTATAATTAGAGCTCATCGTTAATAAACACTTGAAATATTTAGATTGCAATGACTTTCTGACCAATTAAATCGTTGTGAAAAGTTCAGCGCTATCGTTTTAATGTCCAATGTTATAGAGAATTATAGGAATACAATATAATTAAAATTTATTTAATTTGAACATATATTTTTTCTGTAGACATTAGTTGTTCAAATTAAACATGGCTTTTTGGTTAATTGTATCCTTCGATGCCTAAGGGAAATCATCGATATTTATGCCATCATGTTTTGAATGGCAATAATAAAGACTTACAACTAAATTTGAAATATAGCATTATTTTTTTAAATTTTTCCCGTCTCAGTTTTCTAAAAAATATACATCACAAAAAAAAGTAGTAAACTCTTTCTCCTAACACTAAATTTCATCCAAGATAAAACCGCGTTGATTTCGGGAATTCCATGCTTCGCTCTCTTTAGAATACATTCAGTAATTTCAAAAGTCCAGAAGTTCATCGACACTCACCCCTTCTTTATTTTTATCCACCCTTTTGGATAGGATTTCAGACAAACGATTATTTATAAATAAAGTAACGAGATATGTCAAAGACGACTTTAGAACGATTGACTTTATTCTATTATCGGTTATTATTTTAAAAAATATATTCATTTAACTGCTTTTTGGTTAATTGCATCTTTCGATGCCGAAGGGAAATCATCGATATTTATGCCATCATGTTTTGAATAGCAATAATAAAGACTTACAACTAAATTTGAAATGGAGAATTTGTTTCAATTTCAATAGCAGATAATTGTCTAAATTAAATATTTCAGTATTATTGAAACAAGAAACATTTCCTCATGAGCCATATGAAGTAGAATTGACTGTGTTATGGATTCATAATTCTAATAACTAATATCTCAAGAATGCAATGCATGACGGAAAAATGTTTTTCGCTGTCGTATATATTCAATCCCCTTTAAATTGTTGCGACGATTAAAATTTTTGTTAAAAGTTATAATAATTGTACTAACTTTATAGATTAAGCATCGCTGTATGTCGCTATGATATTATCCAACCTTTCGGATAGGATTTCAGCCAAACGATTATTCATAAACCAAGTAACGAGATATGTCAAGGACGACTTTAGAACGATTGACTTCATTCTATTATCGGTTATTATTTTTAAAAACATTATTCATTTAACTGCAAACTGTAATCTTTTGATTTTAGATAATTCTCTAAATTAAAATATTTCGTTATTATGATATCAAGAAACATTTCGTCATGAGCCACATGAAGTAGAATTGACTGTGTTATGGATTCATAATTCTAACAACTAATATCTCAAGAATGCAATGCAGGACGGTAAGATGTTTTTTCACTGTCGTATATATTCAATCCCCTTTAAATTGTTACGACGATTAAAATATTTACTAAAAGTTATAGTAATTGGACTAACTTTATAGAATAAGCATCGCTGTATGTCTCTATGATATTATGCTAAGTTGAAGCTTTATCGTGAATTTAAACCAATTTTTGGGGTTGGGGTGGGGTGGGGTATAGAGTTTATGATCTCCGAAATCTCATTCCATACAACAGCATTTTATTGCTGATTCATGGCTTGAGATTTCAACTGCGACTTTAAGGGTCACTGCAAAAGCAATGCCTGGAATTCCCACAATTGATTCGAAATGACCATGAGTTCAAAGACATTGTACCAAAAGCGGTATCTTTATTTTCCGCGCCGCGTGCACTGGGGGGGTGCGTGAGTTTGTGGAGGTGCGTACGTAAATGAAGACTTTTATTGGACATACCTACTCCTGGTGCCAGCATGTTGATAATACAGAGCAGAATGGACAGGGCTAAAGGCATACATGGCACAGCCTTCCTGAACCGGCCATGCCGTACGTTCACACTTACGATTTCATAGTTGGCCTTTTTGTCGGGTTCGGCACAAGCGGCGCTCACCACTTTCAGCACGAGTAATCCGTCTTGGGGCTGCTGGACCTTCGGGGTCGGCGCCGGCCTCAGGTGCCTCTGAGAGGGTCTCCTTTGTAGGCTTTCCAGGTGACCATCGCTACAGGCCTGCGGCAGGTGGGGCCTGCAGTGTTGGTTCGCTGGCCGAGGGGGCGGAGGATTGCTGTAAAGGCACCTGTGCTGCTGATGTCGCATGCAGTGCGGGTAGAGGGGCGGCAGAGTGTTGACTCTGCAGGGGCCCCCAAACTCATCCCGACCCGAGGGGTGACGGGCCGCAGTCATCCTTTTCCGGGTCCCCTTCCTCCGTTTCCGCGGGCCAGGTGATCTGGCTGGCGTGGTCCCGTGTTCCTTCACTGCTGCAAGTGCGCTACTGCTACGTCGGAGGAATGAGGGGTTGCCGCGGGAGTCTCGATTATCTCACTACCCGGCGTCGCCAGGGCAGGCGACCTTTTCTGTTTTTGCAGCGCCAACTGAGAGGCGATGTTACGTTTCGATATGGGAGAGGAAAATTTTTCATTCAGGTTTCAGTTAAAATGCACGCCAAAAGAACAATTTTTTTTTTAAGGGCAAGAATAAAAGTTCGGGTTTGACTTTTGAAATTCGAACGAATCAAGAAGGGACGAAAGTTAAACCAACAATTGAACTTGTTTTAAGTGAAAATAATATGAGTATTTTTATAAAGTCGTCACTTTTGCATTTAAAATTGAGTATCATGTTTCTTTTATTAATAATCAATGGCAACAAGAAACTATGATCTTGTTAAAAAATAAAATCGTCTTCAAATTAAATATATTTCATAAAAATAATTCATTTCATCGATTAGAATATTTGAATTCCAAATACTTTTTTTATTAAAATAAACGAGTTAATTGATGGTGTTTCTTCAAAATTTCAAAATTAATTTTAACTAAAATTTTCTAGAACATTAAAATTTAAATTTCAAAGAAAATTTGATAGTTTTTTAACAGCTTATTCTGCTTGCACTTTGTAGTTTTTGTTTTTCAAATAAATATCTCATTAAAAAGATTTTGAAAAAAATTTGATAACTAATAATACTAATTAAATAAACATAAATATTTTTAAATGTTCATAATTATTGTATATTTGTAAGTTAGACATCGGTTATCGGAAAGAAGAGATATGTAGAATTTTATTTGAATTAAAAAATTGGCTTTAAACTTATATACCATGTATAAGTGTTGTTCAGATCACAGAAAATCACCATTATTTTTAAAGCAGTGGAAAGTAATACAGTAAAGCTTTTCAATTAAGACTATCTTTACTATTTAATTCGTTCAAATAAACTGAAGAAGTTTGTAAAATATTTGTTTCCCATTTAAATACAAGCAAAATTTACTCTTTTTTAACTGATACTAAATAAAATTATTGGTATCAGAGTGAAACGGAACCTATTATCCTTAAACCTTATCTTTACAGGGGCAGGATCCTTGAAGTCAAATAATCAAAAGAACAAAAAATTCGTTTAAAAGGTAATTAAAATATATAATTTTTAAATTTTTTAAAATTAGAGAAAAAAACTGATATCATTGAAAAGTTTATATTTTGCATTTTTAAATGATATAAAAGGGGGAGGGGGATGATAGCAGCATCTGAAGTTGTTCAGGAAAAAAAATTCAATTAAATTAATAAAAACATTTGATTAAAAATTAATCGAAATTCAATTAAAATTTTGATGACCACTTTTTGGTGAATTTATAATTAACATACGAAATTTAGCTCTAGTTTCATCGAAAGTTTTCAATTTTTCTAATCGAAAGTTTTCACAATTTTCAGTTTTGCAAGTCGTATTCTGAATGTTTTGTTGTTGTTACTCATGGCACTTGCCTATGGGCAAACCCCCTGCTGATACAGCAGAAGATTTAAGCCGAAGGGAGCCTCTCTTGTTTTTGAACTTGGGCCAAGAGTACGACTTAGTTAAACACTCACCACATTTGCTTGCACAGCCCCTTTTTACAGGGGGGCACAGTCACACACTTCACAGATAGCACACAGAAGAACAACCATGCCCGAACCGGGACTCCCAGAACACGAGGAAGATGTGCTACCTCTGTGCCAGAAAGCCGGCATATCCTGAATGTCATTATTTACAGATAATATTCCAGTTAATTATCGAAACAGTCTTTTAGATGCCCATTATGTAGTTATTATTCGTAATCTCTTAATTGATTTTTCGTGATAATATAACTTAAATCTCCGAAACGGTTATAATTACGTTTATTAAACAATGTTATAGTGGCGTTTTGATATTATAAGAAAGCCGTTTTGGACCGGGCAACAAAAGGTACCAGCATTTTAACCAAATTTTCATACCACACCCACAGGGAAAGATTTCACCTTGCATCAGACTTCATCGGGTTCACATGGCATATATTTGGTGGAATTACTTTTGGAACATACCATTGTCTAAGTTAAAAGTTTAACACTAGGCCGTAATGCATGCGATTATACTTCATGGTATGTTGCTTGGAATCTGCAATTCTTAAAACACATAATCTACGTTTCAATTTAAGAAGAATGCAATCACAGTAAATGTTACAGTCTGGTGTTGTTGTGGTTTTACATACTTCAGTATTTGGTATTGTATGAATTATACTTTCGTGTCGCCAATATCTGTTGTTGTTGTTCTTGTGTTCCGCTTTACAACGAAATGAGGGGCGCCGTAGGTTCTGAAGTTTTTGACCCCTGAGCATCCGAGGGCTGAAATCTGACTTCTTGCTCATACAAGTCACAAATCCTTTTTACGGAGTGGAATTCATTCGTGCCTTTCATCCATTCATCCACAGATTGTAATTTAAAAGTGGAACAGAGAACGATCACCTCTGATCCAGTACCCTCAATGGTCTCAACATGGAGGACTTTGTGACCACGACGGGCTTAACGTGCGCCAGCCACCACACCCACTGAGAGTCTTCGGTAGGTAGGTTCGAACTTGCAGTCCAAGGGATGTTAATCCAACACTTTATCAAACCAGGCTATCCAGGACCCCGTAATATATTTGACATATAAATTTAAAAATTTTAATTATAAAAATAACGTTAGATGAACGAAGCCTAAATTATACATCGGATACAATGTTCCACATTGAAAGATCAAGTCTCCTATAATTTTTTTTATTTCCTTTTCATCTATCTGACACATCTTTAAAATATATTATATAACAATATCGCGACAAATGTTTCTAACAGAATTATTTTAATAACAAAATCGATATCCATAAAATAATTCAAAAGAATATCGTTAATTACCAGGAAATTCTCCAGTGAAAAAAATATTTGTTAAATAGTCCATTTAATCTCAAATACCATTAGACTGAGATAAATAAGTTAGAAGATGACGTCATAACTGCTTTTCAGCGGGGGGGGGGAATTACTTTGGCGCTCGTATTGACGCAATATTTTGGATTAACTAGTCTTGAATAAATGCGCTACTACGACCAAAAGTTTTAAATATAATAAAAATTCTTAATTGTTTCTTTCCTTTGTTGCCGAGATCCCGATCCTAGTGTTCCAAGGGAACCTTTAAATTCGTCAGTGCTGTACAATTAATGGGCATTAATTTAATTCTTAAAAAAAAAGTCTTCGTCTCCTTCGCTTCGGTTCTTCTTTTGTTAAATGCTAATGTCTTTATTCGGGTAATTAAGCATTCCGGGAGTAAACGGAAATTTCATTAAGGAACAATGTTTAATCGCTCTCCTCCGCTATGTTTGGCGTGGATTGGGATTATTTCCACATCTTTCTTCTCTTTAGAGGGAAGCAGACGTCATAAATAATGCTTAATTGCTATCGGTATGAAACTCTGGTCTTTATTACAATATAGCATTATTTGAATAAACTTTGTTCGGTTAAAATGAATTCTAAAAATAAAAGCTTCAATTTCTGTAGTTAAAAATCTTTTGATTATTTTATCGATTTCTACTTAATTTATAAAACCACATTCGTTTGAATAACAACATTGTTTTGGAATTCGGTTTAAAAGAATTAATGAAATTACTTAAATTGAATATAGTATAAATTATAGGTCTTTGTTTAATCCTATTATAGTTAGTTTTGAGATAAAAGAGTTCTTCGAAGTAATAAAGTGGCAATTAATATCTTTTTATTTACTTAAATTAAATTTTGGGATTATTGCAATATTGTGATATTTGTAAAAGTATACTAATAGAAATGTAGCATTTAAATTTTAGTGGATTAATGATTATTTTCATTTAACTCTATAAGTTTTTGATAAATTAATTCTATTTTAATTATATCGAGATCTTACTTGATTTAAATCATGTTGTTGGAAAAAAATCTCAAAAATGCACCGTTAGACAAGTGTAAACATTTCTGTTTCTTTAATTATGCGTATGTTCAAATTTTTGTTTTAAATTTTGTTGAGAAATGCATTATCTTTTTCTTCAAATGAAATAATTTTAATTTCAGAAATAATAATTTTAAGTATTGATTATCAAACAGATTTTTTATTATCACGTCAGAACGTGATGTATTTGGGATAAAGTTCTCGATGTCAACAAAAAACCGAAGTTGAAGCATAAAATTTAATTATCTGCACGAGCATCTCAAAAAAATCAGCTTTTAATAACGTGTTGACATCGCAGTTACAAAAGTTCTGATTCAAAAAAAAAATAAGTTAATGACTACAGCAAATAAAACCTAGAAAAAAGTCATTTTGATCACGTGATTATATAAAATGAAATAAATAGGAAATGTGATATTTTTTTAAAACAATCAATGCGAGACAAAGTTTTTGGATCGTTTGTATTACTAAAGCTACTCATTCAATGAAACAATTAAACTGAATAAAAATATAACTTAACTCGCACGAGCACGTGATGCTTGGCCGTTCAAGAAATGATATTCTAACATGATGAATTGAAATATGCATAGCATATTTCATTTTAATTTTTATTTCTTTTTATTCATTGGTCTTGTTTCAAAACAGTGTTAGTAAGATACAAAAATTGTTAATTTTCAAGCTTACAAAAGGCAAAGAAATGCCTTTTTTAAAGATGTATTATGATGGAGTCGGAACAAAAAAGAGTACAGCCTTTAAAATTGTGTGAATTATACATCTATCAAAACGAATTTTAAAACCATTTCCTAGGAAAAAATATCAAGACTTGCATAAATATTTGATTGAAAATTTATACGAAAACATTTAATCCAATCGAATCATCTAGTCGCCATATGTAGGAAGTTCACCATTAAATACTTTTCCAATTAAATATGGAATCCAAATTTAAATGGGATTAATTGACAATTAAGTTATAAAATATTAAAATAACCTAATCGGGTATTAGATATTGTGGGAATTTTTAGAGTTATAGTACATTAAGAGGTGGGTGAAAATCCATTATGAAATTCCATTTTTATGGATATCAAATTTACAAGTATATATACAATCAATTTAAATACTGAAAAATAATATGAAACCTAGATATAGCAACCTGACATAGAATAAGTTGAAATCGAAGTTTAAAGTAATAGATGCTTCTTGAAATAAAGCACTTGATATTAATTATCATGTCAGGACATGATGTTGATTTGGAATGAGGTTTTTGGATGAACAAAAATGTGAGGGCAATGAATTGGAAATTTATTATCTGCACGAGCATCTCAAAAAAATCAGCTTTTAATAACGTGTTGTCATTGCATTTACAAAAGCTCTGATTTAAAAAAAAGTTAATGACTACAGCAAATAAAATATAGAAAAATGTCATTTTGAGAACGTGATTATATGAAATGAAATAAATAGAAATGTGAGATTTTTTTTAAACAATTAATGCGAGACAGAGTTTTTTGGATCGTTTGCAATACTAAAGTGACTAAAGTCAAGGAAACAATTAAAATGAATAAAAATATAATTTAACTTGCACGAGACGTTGGCCGTTGGCCGTTCAATAAATTATGTTTCGTCATGATACATTGAAATATGCATAGCAGATTTCAATTTTTATTATTAATATTAAAATTAATCTTATTAATATCTGAAATTTGAGAAGTTGATGCATTTTTACTAAGTTCGTTAGAGATGTTCATAATGCTTTAATTTTAAATCCAATTTAAGCAACCAAAGCAATAAAGGAACAGCAACTTTAAATTTTATTATTTATGAATCTAAAAATTGATTTAATTGAAAAAAGAATCAATTATTATGTAAATCTATATCTGAAATCAAACTATATTAAGTAGAATATCAATTCAATACTGTGATTCATTTTCAAATTTATTTCTTCATTTGATCGTATTTCTTTAATTAAATCTATATTTGCTTTAAAAAATAATTAAATAAATAAGGAATTCTTATAAAAAGTTTTGTCTTTATCTGCAAAAGAAACAGACTGAAACAGTGTTTTTACAGCATCATTAAATATTTCGAGGTCTGGGATTTCGAGCATTTGACTTTTGATTTTATTTGCAGCATTTCACGAAAGCATTTTAGTGCTCGGAGAAACAACCAACAACAATCAAAGAAATTCGAAAACACTTTCTGTTTCTAAATTTAGCTCCTATCGCGGAGAATTTAACCTAAAGGAAACCATATCAGTTTTACTTTCAAATCCAC
This sequence comes from Argiope argentata, assembly GCA_026289955.1. Classification (NCBI taxonomy): domain Eukaryota; kingdom Metazoa; phylum Arthropoda; class Arachnida; order Araneae; family Araneidae; genus Argiope; species Argiope argentata. Next base: position 4,128,969 of record JAOUZG010050212.1, on the reverse strand, counting down.
AAACATAAAAACTCCGTAAAAGTTTTCAAATGTTTGCATAAACAAAAGTCATTTAAGCGTAGGAGATTTTATTGATTTTCTTTGCCGAGAAAAAAAAAAGTCTTATATGGTTTAATTTTTCAAATACAAAGGCTGTCGGGGAATTCAATCTTTTATGAAGAATATCTTATAGAGAGAAGAATAAAATTAAAAAAATTCTTTTATGACTTACAAACAAGCGTTATATCAAGAAATAAGCTATTCATTTTGTTTTCTTGAAAAAATTATGCTTTTTATTAAGCTTCAAAAGTTGGCATCAATTTTCAGTTCAATATTATTATTCATTCAGAGGTTTTCCATATGTTATAATGCTAAATCATTTATAAGTATACAGGCCATGATCACAGTTATTAAAATGTCTCAATAATATTCTATTATAACGTGCGTTACAATTTGTACGTAACGATTTGTAAATAACGATACGATAATGATACGATTTATACGTAACGATACGATAATGATACGATTTATACGTAACGATACGATAATGATACGATTTATACGTAACGATACGATAATGATACGATTTATACGTAACGATACGAT